>JAWPHD010010202.1:0-96131 GCA_037043455.1 Cyrtodaria siliqua | reverse complement strand
TAGTTAGCGAAAAATAGTCCAGACAAGAAGTGCGTCTACGGACAGATATTAGAATTACAAAGGGCCATAACTCAGTGGAAAATTATCGAACCGGAACGTCATCACAGTATGCACATGTCCACTGGATATCGATACTTCCTAGCAAGTTTGTGAAATTTTAAGAAGGAGTTATTGAGAAATAGCCCGGACAAGAATTGCGTCTATGGACGGACGGATGACGGACAACTCGCCATCCCATAAGCTCTGCTGGCCTTTGGCCAGTAGAGCTAAAAATCATTGTTAAATCAGAAGATCATGTTTGTATATGTTGATGAGGTAAATTCTGTTTTACGGCAGCATTTCATGACCAATAATCTAAAGTTTCAGACATTTTTTTCCCCCGTCTTTCTGTGGAATGTTTTATGAAAAAATCTGAGAACCCAAAAAAAGAAAACAATAATAATAATAATCTGGCCTATGATAAAGCAAAACATTTAAAACAAGAAGCAGTCCGAGGGACGGCCATGAGTCCCCTACCGGGTGTTGTGCTCGACACGTCGTCTCATTATGGTGAACATTTGTGCCAAGTTATTTCAAAATTCCTCTGTGCAAAAAGAAATGATTTAACTGTAAATTTTAAAGCGGATGAAAATACAACAAAACGGATAATAGGTTTACCTTTGTATTATTTTATGTGTTGAAATTCAAATGTACAGTTATTGCATGGTGGTCCGAATAGCAGACAGGTGTGTTGATAAGTGTACATGCACTGCCTCGATGGTTGGTAAACACAAGGTCCAGTACTGAGCCAAGTTCATGGGTGCATGGGTTCATGTACAAGTTGGTCAAGTTCACACTGCTGACCTATATTTTCTATCTGTTGAGGTCCAAGTTGAAATCTCCCAAGATGATATGGGTATTCAGGGTAGATGTTACAAGCTCCTACAGGAGACTTCGGAAATTGCATGTTATTGCCCTCATCGGTGAGGAGGGGGGAATGTACACAGACACTACTGTCACTGATTTTATCTCAACTGCTATCGCTTCAATAATGGTCAATTTGACAGCAATTGGAATTTTTTTACTTTTGATTGGTGATTACAGATCCATGTTTAGTATGTTTTGAAATGCATGTTATTCCTTGTACTAGATACTTGGCATAGTTTTTTACTTTGGTTTCACACAGGCATATGACATGTGAATGTTTCACTACAGTTTCATTCACCAAGTCCTCGTGATGTGATTTTAATGATCAAATGTTTAAGAATGTAAAAGACAACATCTCTTTGTCACTCTGCTGGAACAACTGTGTAATGTCATCACAGGACATAATGTTGTCTCTTCTTAAACGGCACATCTCTTTTAATGCTGATTTATTGACAATTATCTTTGAGGGATTAAATGATACTAACTTGATGCCATTCATGGATTCGCTCTACTGAGCATGGTGTTAATTTGACCAGGCATTTTTCTGTGAATGTCATATCTGCTATCATTTCATCTTAAGTACTGCCTTGAGACTTGTGAACTGTTATTCCCCAAGCTAGGGTTCCCGGGAATTGAGTATGTTCCACTTGCACACTTGTCGAGTTTTCAGTGACACTAAAAACGGCTGAAACAGATTTGATCGGTACCAAATCTTTGTATTTACTTATAAGTTTCAACTGACGGCCAGTATTTATGTCATCAAACTGAACGTAGAGTTCCTGCCAATGGATTGGAGGGTGGTAATTCTAGTTGTTTTATAGTACCAGTAGCTCCATTTACAAGACCACCTGCAATGTCAGTGTTCTTGGTGTGCATATACCGGGCACAGTAACTACAATGAATATCCATACCCATGCATTACTATGTAAAAGGAAGCACACACATTTGTAATAATCTTCTGCATTATAAGTTAACACTACAATAAAGATAGTGAAAGTCATGATGTGTAGCCACTATAGAAAATGCACAAGACTAGTTAAGATTAATACACAAACGAAGGGTGAAACTCATGACCTTTAGCCACTACAGAAAATGCACCACTAGAGACTACAGTAGTAACATGCTATATGAGGTAGATGTTCTGTAGAGTTGACAGGTACAACCAGACACTCCTAATTAACCACTACATAAGAAAATCTGGAGATTTTTAAATATTAGTCATCATTAAGTATTATTACAAAATGCATGGTTTGTTTTATCAAGAGGTTGCTGATTATGAGCTAGACAAAAAAAATATTTTTGTGTGAAAGGAAAATCATACAACTTGTAAAAAAGATTAGGTAAGGTTAAGGAATGTTCGAGGAGGTAGGTCATGCAACAGTTCAGCTTTAAGATTGCGGAGAAAAATACTAAAGATAACTGGAAAAGAACATGACACTAGCATATACTAGCCCCTGTTATATAATTTTTTCCCCCTCAAAATTAACAATTCAGAAGCTGCACTGCTGTATATATATGTATTTTGGGGTTTCTGTTGTAATTTGTAAATTACCCAAATTCCTTTTATTTTGCCGTGGGGAAATTGCTCAATATTTAAAAATTATTTAAAATTACTTGAGTAATATTTAAAAATTACTTCAGTAATGTTAAATTTACTTAAGCAATGTTAATATTACTTAAGCAATTACTTCAGTAATTCTTTTACTAATTTGAGCAATTTCCCCACGGCAAAATAAAAGGAATTTGGGTAATTTACAAATTACAACAGAAACCCCAAAATACATATATATGCTGTCAAAGGTTACTGTTTCTTCAACACAAAAATTGCACAAATGTCAAACTGCTGTCAAAGGTTACTGTGTTTCGTCAACACAATAATTGCACAAATTTCAAAGAAATAAAGTTGTTATTAGCCAGATTGTTAATTCTGAAGTTATTGAAGAAACAGTTATCTTTGAATATACCCATCATGCAAGGAATGTTGAATACCTTACCATGTTTAGCTGCAAAATACGCGTTCCTGTGTTTTGAAGGTATCGTGACGTTGACCTTTGAGCTATTGACCTGAGTCTTGCGTGCGACACGCCGTCTCATTATGGTGAACATTTGTGCCATGTTATTTCAAAATCCCACAATGCATGACAAAGTTACAGCCCGGACAAGCTTATTTCTGACCTTTAACCTCCAACTGTGACCTTGACCTTTGAGCTACGGACGTGGGTCTTACACGTGACACGCCGTCTCATTATGGTGAACATTTGTGCCAAGTTATTTCAAAATTCCAAGATGCATGACAAAGTTACAGCCCGGACGAGCCAATTTCTGACCTTTAACCCCCAAGTGTGTCCTTGGCCATTGAGCTACGGACCTGGGTCTTGCGCGCGACACGCCATCTCATTATGGTGAACATTTGTGCTAAGTTGTTTAAAAATCCCACAATGCATGACAAAGTTACAGTGCGGACAAAAACATTACAGACCGACAGACAGATGGACGGACAGACGGATGGGCGGGGGCAAACCTAAAGTTCCCTCCGGTCCAACCGGTAGGGGACTAACAAACTTATGGCTGAACGTGTTTATGTAACAGTCGACAAATCATATTCTAAAGTTTAGGAAATTACACAATGAAATCAACAGAATACGATTTTGAAAACTACTTCCACTATAACATCTTGAAAACTGATGTAAACTATTATGTTTTGTGCCATGTATTCTTATGCATAAAACATATAGGTTGCAGGACCAAAGGGTATGGTTGCAGGGCCAATGGGTATTGTTGCAGGGCCAATGGGTATGGTTGCAGGGCCAATGGGTATGGTTGCAGGGCCAATGGGTATGGTTGCAGGGCCAATGGGTATGGTTGCAGGGCCAAAGGTATGGTTGCAGGGCCAATGGGTATGGTTGCAGGACCAAAGGGTATGGTTGCAGGGCCAATGGGTATTGTTGCAGGGCCAATGGGTATGGTTGCAGGGCCAATGGGTATGGTTGCAGGGCCAATGGGTATGGTTGCAGGGCCAAAGGGTATGGTTGCAGGGCCAAAGGTATGGTTGCAGGGCCAATGGGTATGGTTGCAGGGCCAATGGGTATGGTTACAGGGCCAAAGGGTATGCTTGCAGGGACAATGGCTATGCTTGCAGGGCCAAAGGGTATGGTTTATTTAAAATGCAGATTATAAGTGCATATATCAACATTGGCAAAAACGTTGCACACATTTTTACGGGAGTCATTTTCATATGGACGCAACACCTGAGCACATCGGGCGGTGACAGTATATGTAATTCTATACACTAATACTCCAAACAAAGTCTGTATCATCTCAGTTAAAGGTGAATATAAACATATTATGGTTTAAAGATAATGGTTTTAGATAATCGTGTGGAACTCCTATGTCTCCCTGTAAACTTATTCTTTGACACATATGACCCTTGACCTTATTTTTTGTACATATAATCAGTAAATATTCATAGAGGGGGATCCAAATAACTACTGCATTATTACTGGTCGTAGAACCACAGGTTGAAGGAACGTGTTGGGACTGAAAAAGAAAAATTGAAAAAAAAATTGAAAAAAATTCTGAAAAAAAATTCTGAAAAAAATAATTGAATTTTTCTTTTTTTTTTGGACTACATTTGTACACACACCTCAAAACATCAAATAAACGAAAAACTGTACACCAAAAACAATCCTACCCAAAATTCTAACCCTGTGTAAGAGATATGAACAAGGTCACTAAGAGCTCGTTGGAGACTTTTCACATCATGTGTTTCCATCCTCGATTACAAATCTCACATTCAACATTTTTTCAAATCTACTTGTGAGTTCCATCAAAATATGAACATACTTTCCAAAAATGTTTACTTCAAACCCCAATTCCAACCAGTTTTTTTGCTACGAACATTGAAAGTCCAAACACAGCGAACATCACCGAGGTCGGAAGTTTACAATTAGGATTCACAATTTTCAGAAAAATTTTTTTCACTTTTTTTTTTCACTTTTTTTTTTTTTCAAACTTTTTTTCAGTCCCAACACGTTCCTTCAACCTGTGAGTAGAACATGACTTTATCTACATTCAGGGCCTGTACAGACATCAACTACTTGCCACTTGTTGCCAAGGGTATAAAGAACAGCAAGGAGTACAAAACCATTATAGATGACATGGTTAAAGTTAAATCACAACTTGAACACTTGGCGAAATCTAAAAAAGATGACCAAAAAAGGCTTGACAAAGAGATGGGAAACTGCCTAAGCCAAATCAAAGATTTTCGCATGAAAATCAACAAGCAACTGGATGACTTGGAGAAGAAATCGCTGGACAAAGTTCAGACTCGACACCAGGAATACCAAGACAACATAAAAGCAGACATAAACAATCTGGAAGGGATGATATCAACTCTCGAGGCAAGCATCGACCAATTGAAGAAAGTCAACACAGATAATGAGCCCCAAATGTTTGTTGGTGTAAAACTGGGGAAAAGTTACAAATCTGATGGAAACAAACTAGCGCAAGAAATGCAAGCCCACCAAAGACAAGAGAATCTGAATTTCCAGATAAATACAAATATAGAAGATTATATCAGCAACCTAAAGTCACTGGGAGATTTCCCACAGGAGACCCAGAAGGACATCCTTTATACTGCCTCACTACTAGGGCAGTACGATGTCAATGATGGAAATGAAAGTATATGTAATATAACTGGATCATGTCTACTTGAAGACAATACCCTGCTGATAACCGACTATTCACATTATAAACTAAAGAGACTGAACTCCTCCTACCAAGTGATAGACCACATCCAGATGCCTCAATGGCCATACGCTGTATGTGCTGCTGGTACTGGGGAGGCTGCTGTTGCACTGTTTAGCCAGATACAGTTTGTATCTCTAGGGAAAATGATGACACTGACAAGGATTTTCAGTGTTGGTAAACTGTGCTATGGTGTTACCTATAGTGATGGGGAACTGTTTGTCTCCAGCTCCAGTTTTAATACTGGCTTTTTATTTTTTAATTCCGGACCAAAACAGGTGAGGACATACAACACAGCCGGTCAACTCCTCCGTATAATCGAGAAGGATGCAGTGCAACGAAGTATATTCTCATCTCCTAGACATATTACTGTATCTACTGATGGCAAGCTGATACATGTGGCAGATAATGATAATGGGGTCATAACCCTGGATAGATGGGGCAACAAGCAATCACAGTTGTCTGATCCAGACATTAAGGGTGCATTTGGAGTTTGTTGGGGAGAGAATGACCAGCTGTTTGTATGTGGCTATGACTCCAATAACATCCTCCAACTCAGCAGGAGTGGAATGAAGCTTGGTGTCCTCCTGGACTCATCAGATGGGATAAAGCACCCTCAGTCCGTGTGTTATGACCCTGTCCACTCCAGATTCATTGTAACCATGCACAGATCCAATCAAATTGCAGTGTACAATTTGACCAAGAAGTGACAACTATAAATTTTAGTTTGGATGCTGACTATGGGTGCCTTATATTACAGTGTATAACTTGACCAGGAAGTGACCACTGCAGATTATAGTTTGGATGCTGACTATGGGTGCCTTATATTACAGTGTATAACTTGACCAGGAAGTGACCACTGCAGATTATAGTTTGGATGCTGACTATGTGTGCCTTATATTACAATGTACAATTTGACCAGGAAGTGACCACTGCAGATTATAGTTTGGATGCTGACTATGAGTGCCTTATATTACCGTGTACAACTTGACCAGGAAGTGACCACTGCAGATTATAGTTTGGATGCTGACTATGAGTGGCTTTATATTACAATGTACAATTTGATCAGGAAGTGACCACTGCAGATTATAGTTTGGATGCTGACTATGTGTGCCTTATATTACAGTGTACACCTTGACCAGGAAGTGACCACTGCAGACTATAGTTTGGATGCTGACTATGTGTGCCTTATATTACAATGTACAATTTGATCAGGAAGTGACCACTGCAGATTATAGTTTGGATGCTGACTATGTGTGCCTTATATTACAGTTTACACCTTGACCAGGAAGTGACGACTATAAATTATAGTTTGGATGCTGACTATGGGTGCCTTATATTACAGTGTATAACTTGACCAGGAACTGACCACTGCAGATTATAGTTTGGATGCTGACTATGGGTGCCTTATATTACAGTGTATAACTTGACCAGGAAGTGACCACTGCAGATTATAGTTTGGATGCTGACTATGTGTGCCTTATATTACAATGTACAATTTGACCAGGAAGTGACCACTGCAGATTATAGTTTGGATGTTGACTATGGCGCCTTATATTACAGTGTAAACTTGACCAGCAAGTGACCACTGCAGATTATAGTTTGGATGCTATGACAGCGTACATTATAGTGTTTAACTTGACCAGCAAGTGAACAATGCATATTATAGTATGGATGCTGACTATGAGAGCCTTATATTACAGTGTACAACTTGACCAGGAAGTGACCACTGTATATAATAGTATGGATGCTATGAGTGCCTTACATTATAGTGTCTAACTTGATCAGCAAGTGAACACTGCATATTACAGTATGGACTATGACAGCCTTATATTACAGTGTACAACTTGACCAGGAAGTGACCACTGCAGATTATAGTTTTGATGCTATGAGTGCCTTCTATTACAGTGTACAACTTGATGAGGAAGTCACCACTGCAGATACTAGTTGGGATGCTGACTGTGGGTGCATTATATTATAGCGTACAACTTGATGAGGAAGTCGCCACTGCAGATAATAGTTGCGATGCTGACTGTGGGTGCATTATATTACAGTGTACAACTTGACCAGGAAGTGACCACTGCAGATTATAGTTTGGATGCTGACTATGTGTGCCTTATATTACAATGTACAATTTGACCAGGAAGTGACCACTGCAGATTATAGTTTGGATGCTGACCATGAGTGCCTTATATTAACGTGTACATCTTGACCAGGAAGTGACCACTGCAGATTATAGTTTGGATGCTGACTATGAGTGGCTTTATATTACAATGTACAATTTGATCAGGAAGTGACCACTGCAGATTATAGTTTGGATGCTGACTATGTGTGCCTTATATTACAGTGTATACCTTGACCAGGAAGTGACCACTGCAGACTATAGTTTGGATGCTGACTATGTGTGCCTTATATTACAGTGTACAATTTGACCAGGAAGTGACCACTGCAGACTATAGTTTGGATGCTGACTATGTGTGCCTTATATTACAGTGTACAATTTGACCAGGAAGTGACCACTGCAGATTATAGTTTGGATGCTGACTATGTGTGCCTTATATTACAATGTACAATTTGACCAGGAAGTGACCACTGCAGATTATAGTTTGGATGCTGACCATGAGTGCCTTATATTAACGTGTACATCTTGACCAGGAAGTGACCACTGCAGATTATAGTTTGGATGCTGACTATGAGTGGCTTTATATTACAATGTACAATTTGATCAGGAAGTGACCACTGCAGATTATAGTTTGGATGCTGACTATGTGTGCCTTATATTACAGTGTATACCTTGACCAGGAAGTGACCACTGCAGACTATAGTTTGGATGCTGACTATGAGTGCCTTATATTACCGTGTACAACTTGACCAGGAAGTGACCACTGCAGATTATAGTTTGGATGCTGACTATGAGTGGCTTTATATTACAATGTACAATTTGATCAGGAAGTGACCACTGCAGATTATAGTTTGGATGCTGACTATGGGTGCCTTATATTACAGTGTATAACTTGACCAGGAAGTGACCACTACAGACTATAGTTTGGATGCTGACTATGAGTGGCTTTATATTACAATGTACAATTTGATCAGGAAGTGACCACTGCAGATTATAGTTTGGATGCTGACTACCTGTGCCTTATATTACAATGTACAATTTGACCAGGAAATGACCACTGCATATTATAGTATGGATGCTGACTATGAGTGCCTTAAATTACAATGTACAACTTGACCAAGAAGTGACCACTGCAGATTATAGTTTGGATGCTGACTATTAGTGCCTTATATTACAGTGTTTAACTTGTCAAGCACGTGACCAATGCAGATTATAGTATGGATGCTGACTATGTGTGCCTTATATTACAGTGTACACCTTGACCAGGAAGTGACCTCTGCAGATTATAGTATTGATGTTGACTATGGTGCCTTATATTACAGTGTAAACTTGACCAGGAAGTGACCACTGCAGATTATAGTTTGGATGCTATGACAGCGTACATTATAGTGTTTAACTTGACCAGCAAGTGAACACTGCATATTATAGTATGGATGCTGACTATGAGAGCCTTATATTACAGTGTACAACTTGACCAGGAAGTGACCACTGTATATAATAGTATGGATGCTATGAGTGCCTTACATTATAGTGTCTAACTTGATCAGCAAGTGAACACTGCATATTACAGTATGGACTATGACAGCCTTATATTACAGTGTATAACTTGACCAGGAAGTGACCACTGCAGATTATAGTTTTGATGCTATGAGTGCCTTCTATTACAGTGTACAACTTGATGAGGAAGTCACCACTGCAGATACTAGTTGGGATGCTGACTGTGGGTGCATTATATTATAGCGTACAACTTGATGAGGAAGTCGCCACTGCAGATAATAGTTGCGATGCTGACTGTGGGTGCATTATATTACAGTGTACAACTTGACCTGGAGGTGACCTCTGCAGATTATAGTTTGGATGATGACTATGAGTGCCTTTATATTACAGTGTACAATTTGACAAGCAAGTGACCACTGCAGATTATACTATGGATGCTGACTATGTGTGCCTTATATTACAGTGTAAACTTGACCAGCAAGTGACCACTGCAGATTATAGTATGGATGCTATGAGTGCCTTACAGTATAGTGTTTAACTTGACCAGGAAGTGACCACTTCAGATTATAGTTTGGATGCTGACTATGAGAGCCTTATATTACAGTGTACAACTTGACCAGGAAGTGACCACTGTATATTATAGTTTGGATGCTATGAGTGCCTTCTATTACAGTGTACAACTTGATGAGGAAGTCACCACTGCAGATAATAGTTGGGATGCTGACTGTGGGTGCATTATATTATAGCATACAACTTGATCAGAAAGTCACCACTGCATATTATAATTTGGATGCTGACTGTGAGTGCCTTATATTGCAGTGTACAACTGGATTAGGAAGTGGTGACCACTGCAGATTATAGTCTGGATGATGATATGATCACCTTATATTGCAGTGAACAACTTGACCACAAAGTGACCACTGCAGGTTATAGGTTGGATGCTGACTATGAATCTTTTATGTTGCAGTGTACAACATGACCAGGAAGTGACCACTGCAGATTATAGTATGGATGCTGAAAATGAGTGCCTTATATTATAGTGTACAACTTGACCAGCAAGTGACCACTGCAAATTATAGTCTGGATGCTGACTAGGAGTGTCTTATATTACAGTATACAACTTGACCAGGAAGTGACCACTGCAGATTATAGCTTGGATGCAGACTATGAGTGCCTTATACTACAGTGTACAACTTCACAAGGAAGTGACCACTGCATATTATAGTTTGGAGGCTGACTATTGGTGTCTTATATTACAGTGTACAACTTGACCAAGAGGTGAACACTGCAGATTATAATTTGGATGCTGATATGAGTGCCTTATATTATAGTGTTCAACTTGACCAGCAAGTGACCACTGCATATTATAGTCTGGATGCTGACTATGATCATGATGATCACCTTATATTGCAGTGTACAACTTGGCCAGGAAGTGACCACAGCAGAATATAGTCTGGATGCTGCCTGTGAGTGCCTTATATTGCAGTGAACAACTTGACCACAAAGTGACCACTGCATAATACAGAAGATGACTGTGTGCCATATATTACAATGTAGAACTTGACCAGGCAGTGACCACTGCAGATTATAGTTTGGATGCTGTCTATGAGTGCCTTATATTATAGTGTTCAACTTGACCAGCAAGTGACCACTGCAGAATATAGTATGGATGCTCACTAGGAGTGCCTTATATTACAGTGTAAAACTTGACCAGAAAGTGACCACTGTTGATTACAGCTTTGGTGCTGACTATGAGTGCCTTATATTACAGTGTTCAACTTGACCAGCAGGTGACCACTTTAGATTATAGTATGGATGCTGACTTGGAGAGCGTTATACTACAGTGCACAACTCGACCAGGAAGTGACCAGTGCAGATTATAGTATGGATGCTGACTAGGAGTGCCTTATATTATAGTGTTCAACTTGACCAGCAATTGACCACTGCATATTATAGTATGGATCCTGACTAGGAGTGCCTTATATTACAGTGTACAACTTGACCAGTAAGTGACCACTGCATATTATAGTTTGGATGCAGACTATGAGTGCCTTATACTACATTGTACGATTTGACCAGGAAGTGACCACTGCATATTATAGTTTGTATGTTGACTACTTTAGTCTTATATTACAGTATAGAACTTGACCAAGAGGTGAACACTGCAGATTATAGTTTGGATGCCGACTATGAGTGCCTTACATTATAGTGTTCAACTTGACCAGCTAGTGACCACTGAAGATTATAGTCTGCAGGATGACTATGATCACCTTATATTGCAGTGTACAACTTGGTCAGGAAGTGACCACTGCAGATTATAGTCTGGATGCTGACTGTGTCTGCCTTATATTGCAGTGAACAACTTGACCACAAAGTGACCACTGCATAATACAGTATGGAAGATGACTATGTGTGCCATATATTACAATGTAGAATTTCACCAGGCAGTGACCACTGCAGATTATAGTATGGATGCTGTCTAGGAGTGCCTTATATTACAGTGAACAACTTGACCAAGAAGTGACCACTGTAGATTACAGTGTTGGTGCTGACTAGGAGTGCCTTATATTATAGTGTTCAATTTGACCAGCAAGTAATCACTGCAGATAATAGTATGAATGCTGACTAGGAGTGCCTTATATTACAGTGTACAACTTGACCAGGAAGTGATCACTGCAGATTATAGTTTGGATGCAGAATATGAGTGCTTTATACTACAGTGTATAACTTGACCAAGACATGACCTATGCATATTATAGTATGGATCCTGACTAGGAGTGCCTTATATTACAGTGTACAACTTGACCAAGCGGTGAGCACTGCAGATTATAGTTTGGATACAGACTATGATAGCCTTATATTACAGTGTACAACTTGACCAGCAAGTGACCACTGCAGATTATAGTTTGGATGCTGAATATGAGTGCCTTATATTACAGTGTACAACTTGACCAGCAAGTGACCACTGCATATTATAGTATGGATGCTGACTAGGAGTGCCTTATATTATAGTGTACAACTTGACCAGGAAGTGACCACTGTATATTATAGTGTGAATGCTGACTATGAGTGCCTTATATTGTAGTGTTCAACTTGACCAGGAAGTGACCACTGTAGATTATAGTTTGAATGCAGACTATGAGTGCCTTATACTACAGTGTACAACTTGACCAGGAAGTGACCACTGCAGATTATAATATGGATGCTGACTAGGAGTGCCTTATATTACAATGTACAACTTGACCAGGAAGTGACCATTGCAGACTATAGTTTGGATGCTGACTATGAGTGCCTTATATTACAGTGTACAACTTGACCAGGAATTGACCACTGCAGATTACGTGTTGGATACTGACTGAGTATGGAGTGTTCAACTTAACCAGCAAGTGACCACTGAAGATTATCATCTGGATGACTATGATCACTTTATATTGCAGTGAACAACTTGACCAGGAAGTGACCACTGCAGATTATAGTCTGGATGCTGACTGTGAGTGCCTTATATTGCAGTGAACAACTTGACCACAAAGTGACCACTGCAGAATACAGTATGGGAGATGACTATGTGTGCCATATATTACAATTTAGAACTTGACCAGGCAGTGACCACTGCAGAGTATAGTATGGGAGATGACTATGTGTGCCATATATTACAATTTAGAACTTGACCAGGCTGTGACCACTGCAGAGTATAGTATGGATGCTGACTAGGAGTGCCTTATATTACAGTGAACAACTTGACCAGGAAGTGACCACTGCAGAGTATAGTTTGGATGCTGACTAATGGTGTCTTATATTACAGTGTAACTTGACCTAGAGGTGAACACTGCAGATTATAGTTTGGATGCTGACTAAGAGTGCCTTATATTATAGTGTTCAACTTGACCAGCAAGTGACCACTGAAGAGTATAGTCTGGATGATGACTATGATCACTTTATATTGCAGTGTACAACTTGGCCAGGAAATGATCACTGCAGATTATAGTATGTGAGTGCCTTATATTGCAGTGAACAACTTGACCACAAAGTGACCACTGCAGAATACAGTATGGGAGATGACTATGTGTGCCATATATTACAATTTAGAACTTGACCAGGCAGTGACCACTGCAGAGTATAGTATGGATGCTGACTAAGAGTGCCTTATATTACAGTGAACAACTTGACCAAGAAGTGACCACTGCAGATTATAGTTTGGATGCTGACTAATGGTGTCTTATATTACAGTGTACAACTTGACCAAGAGGTGAACACTGCAGATTATAGTATGGATGCTGACTAATGGTGTCTTATATTACAGTGTACAACTTGACCAAGAGGTGAATACTGCAGATTATAGTTTGAATGCTGACTATGAGTGCCTTATATTATAGTGTTCAACTTGACCAGCAAGTGACCACTGCAGATTATAGAATGGATGCTGACTGTGAGTGCCTTATATTGCAGTAAACAACTTGACCACAAAGTGACCTCTGCAGAAGACAGTATGGTAGATGACTATGAATGCCTTATATTAGTGTACAACTTGACCAGCAATTGATCACTACAGATTATAGTTTGGATGCTTAATATGAGCGCCTTATTTTACAGTGTACAACTTGACCAGGAAGTGACTAGTATATTTTATAGTTGGATGCTGCCTATGAGTGCCTTATATTATAGTGTTCATCTTGACCAGCAAGTGATCACTGAAGATTATAGTCTGGATGATGACTATGATCACCTTATATTGCAGTGTACAACTTGGCCAAAAAGTGACGACTGTAGATAATAGTTTGGAAGCTGAATATGAGTGCCTTATATTAGAGTGTAAACTTGAGCAGGAAGTGACTACTGCAGATAATTGTTTGGATGTTGACTATGATTGCCTTATATTATAGTGTACAAAATGACCAAAAGGTGACCACTGCAACTATGACTGTCATACAAGTATAGTGTACTACTTCACCAGAAAGTTACCACTGCAGGTTATAGTCTGGATGCGGACTATGACTGCCTTATATTACAGTGTACAAATTGACCAGGAAGTGACCACTGCAGACTATAGTTTCGATGCTGACTATGTGTGCCTTATATAACAGAGTACATCTTGACCAAAAACTAACCACTGCAGAGCACCTTATTTTACAGTGTACAACATGACCAGGAAGTGACCACTGCAGATTATAGTTTGGATGCTGACTATGAGTGCCTTATATTACAGTGTACAACTTGATCAGGAAGTGACCACTGCAGATTATAGTTTGGATGCAGACTATGAGTGCCTTATACTACAGTGTACAACTTGATCAGGAAGTGACCACTGCAGATAGTTTGGATGCAGACTATGAGTGCCTTATACTACAGTGTACAACTTGATCAGGAAGTGACCACTGCAGATTATAGTTTGGATGCTGACTATGAGTGCCTTATACTACAGTGTACAATTTGACCAAGAAGTGACCACTGTAGATTACAGTTTTGGTGCTGACTAGGAGTGCCTTATATTATAGTGTTCAACTTGATCAGGAAGTGACCACTGCAGATTATAGTTTGGACGCAGAGTATGAGCTTCTTATACTACAGTGTACCACTTGACCAAGAAGTGACCACTGTAGATTAAAGTTTTGGTGCTGACTAGGAGTGCCTTATATTATAGTGTTCAACTTGACCAGCAAGTGATCACTGCAGATTATACTATGGATGCTGACTAGGAGTACCTTATATTACAGTGTACAACTTGACCAAGAGGTGAACACTGCAGATTATAGTTTGGATGCTGACTATGAGGGCCTTATATTATATTGTTCAACTTGACCAGCAAGTGACCACTGAAGATTATAGTCTGGATGATGACTATGATCACCTTATATTGCAGTGTACAACTTGGCCATGAAGTGAGGACTGCAGATTATAGACTGGATTCTGACTGTGAGTGCCTTATATTACCAGCAGTTTATTGTCCTCTATGTTTGTTCAAATGGTGACCCTGGTATCTAAAACTACAAGAGCCAACAGTTTAATATTTTGTATTTACACTCAGCTTATGGTCCTCTACCAAGTTTGTTCAAATGGAAATGCACCATACAAGAATTATAAGTATAAAATAACAAAGGGCAATAACTCCAATTTAAACGAACATATAGTTATGGTTCTTGCATTCTCCACATCCTCTTATTGCTCTCTGTCACTGTTTTTCATTTGCAGATCCATTAGTTTTGAAGCTATGCTTCGGACAAGAATTTTAAATATAGAATTACAAAGGCCAAAAACTATTTTGTCCATGAAGATAGATTTATGGTTATTGAAATATTCACTTCATCTACTTGTCCTATATCATTGTGTGATGTTTCAGTCCAGTCTAGTAGTTTTTGAGTTAAGCTACAAACAAGAATTATAAGTATAAAATTACAAAGGGCAATAACTCTCAATTAAATGAAGACAGAGTTATGGTTCTTGCATTCTGCACTTATTCTCATTGCCCTCTATCATTGTGTGAAATTTCATTGCAGTCCCATTAGTAGTTTCCATGTTATGGAGCGGACACAAATTATAAGTATAAAGGCCAATAACCCTAATTTAAATGTAGACAGAATTATTATTCTTGCATTTTGCACTTCTGCTCATTGCTCTCTACCATTTTGTGAAATTTAATTGCAGTCCCACAAGTTGTTTTTGAGCTATAGAGTGAACACGAATTACAAGTTTAAAATTACAGAAGCTAATAACTCTAATTAAAATGAAAGCAGAGTTATGGTTCTTGTGCTCTTCACTTTCCCTCATTGCCCTCTATCATTGTGTAAAATTTCGATGCAGTCCCTGTAGAAGTTTTTAGTTATTGAATGGACACAAATTATACATATAAAATTACGAAGGGCAATAACTCTAATTTAAATGATAACAGAGTTATGGTTCTTGCGCTCTGCACATCCTCTCATTGCCCTCTATCATTGTGTGAAATTTCATTGCAGTCCCATTAGTAGTTTTCGAGTTATAGAGTGGACACAAATTGTAAGTATAAAAATACAAAGAGCAATAACTTTAATTTAAATACATATAATGCCAAATAAATACTTCCACTACAATATCTTGAAAATTGATGTAAACTATTATGTTGTATGCCATGTACAGTTGATGTACGCTTATGTATAAAATGGATATGTTGCAGGGCCAAAGAGTATAGTTGCAGGGCCAAAGGGTTTATTTCAAGTCAGATAGTGTGTATATCATGGGTTAAAACGTCACATTTTCTTTTATTTCTGGAGAGTTAATTTCATATGGATTGTTTCAATTAACACCTGAGCACATCGGGTGGTGACAGTATACATGCCAGCATACACTAATACTCGGGTGGTGACAGTATACATACCAGCATACACTAATACTCAGGTGGTGACAGTATATATACCAGCATACACTAATACTCGGGTGGTGACAGTATACATACCAGCATACACTAATACAGTGACAGTATACACACCAGCATACACTAATACATTGACAGTATACACACCAGCATACACTAATACATTGACAGTATACATACCAGCATACACTAATACAGTGACAGTATACACACCAGCATACACTAATACAGTGACAGTATACATACCAGCATACTCTAATACAGTGACAGTATACACACCTGCATACACTAATACAGTGACAGTATACACACCAGCATACACTACTACTCAGGTGGTGACAGTATACACACCAGCATACACTACTACTCAGGTGGTGACCGTATACATACCAGCATACACTAATACTCGGGTGGTGACAGTATACATACCAGCATACACTACTACTCAGGTGGTGACAGTATACATACCAGCATACACTACTACTCAGGTGGTGACAGTATACATACCAGCATACACTAATACCCGGGTGGTGACAGTATACACACCAGCATACACTAATACAGTGACAGTATACACACCAGCATACACTAATACAGTGACAGTTTACATACCAGCATACTCTAATACAGTGACAGTATACACACCTGCATACACTAATACAGTGACAGTATACACACCAGCATACACTAATACTCAGGTGGTGACAGTATACATACCAGCATACACTACGACTCAGGTGGTGACAGTATACATACCAGCATACACAAATACTCGGGTGGTGACAGTATACATACCAGCATACACTAATACCCGGGTGGTGACAGTATACACACCAGCATACACTAATACAGTGACAGTATACACACCAGCATACACTAATACAGTGACAGTTTACATACCAGCATACACTAATACAGTGACAGTATACATACCAGCATACACTAATACAGTGACAGTATACACACCAGCATACACTAATACAGTATACATACCAGCATACACTAATACAGTGACAGTATACATACCAGCATACACTAATACTCAGGTGGTGACAGTATACATACCAGCATACACTAATACTCAGTTGGTGACAGTATACATACCAGCATACACTAATACTCGGGTGGTGACAATTTACACACCAGCATAATACTCGGGTGGTGACAGTATACACACCAGCATACACTAATACTCGGATGGTGACAGTATACATACCAGCATACACTAATACTCGGGTGGTGACAGTATACATACCAGCATACACTAATACCCGGGTGGTGACAGTATACATACCAGCATACACTAATACTCAGGTGGTGACAATTTACACACCAGCATAATACTCGGGTGGTGACAGTATACACACCAGCATACACTAATACTCGGATGGTGACAGTATACATACCAGCATACACTAATACTCGGGTGGTGACAGTATACATACCAGCATACACTAATACCCGGGTGGTGACAGTATACATACCAGCATACACTAATACTCGGGTGGTGACAATTTACACACCAGCATAATACTCTGGTGGTGACAGTATACACACCAGCATACACTAACACCCGGGTGGTGACAGTAAACACACCAGCTTCCACTAATACTCGGGTGGTGACAGTATACATACCAGCATACACTAATACTCGGGTGGTGACAGTATACATACCAGCATACACTAATACAGTGACAGTATACACACCAGCATACACTAATACAGTGACAGTATACATACCAGCATACACTAATACTTGGATGGTGACAGAATACACACCAGCATACACTAATACTTGGTTGGTGACAGTATACATACCACCATACACTAATACTCGAGTGGTGACAGTATACACACCAGCATACACTAATACAGTGACAGTATACATACCAGCATACACTAATACTTGGGTGGTGACAGAATACACACCAGCATACACTAATATTCGGGTGGTGACAGTATACACACCAGCATACACTAATAGTCGGGTGGTGACAGTATACATACCAGCATACACTAATACTCGGGTGGTGACAGTATACATACCAGCATACACTAATACTTGGGTGGTGACAGTATACATACCAGCACACTAATACTCGGGTGGTGACAGTATACATACCAGAATACACTAATACATTGGGTGGTGACAGTATACATACCAGCATACACTAATACTTGGGTTGTGACAGTATACATACCAGCATACACTACTACTTGGGTGGTGACAGTATACATACCAGCATACACTAATACTCGGGTGGTGACAGTACATATACCAGCATACACTAATACATCGGGTGGTGACAGTATACATACCAGCATACACTAATACATCGGGTGGTGACAGTATACATACCAGCATACACTAATACAGTGACATTATACATACCAGCATACACTAATACTCGGGTGGTGACAGTATACATACCAGCATACACTAATATAGTGACAGTATACATACCAGCATACACTAATACATCGGGTGGTGACAGTATACATACCAGCATACACTAATACTTGGGTGGTGACAGTATACATACCAGCATACACTAATACTCAGGTGGTGACAGTATGCATACCAGCATACACTAATACTTGGGTGGTGACAGTATACATACCAGCATACACTAATACTCGAAACACAGTCTGTATCATCTCTGTTTAAGGTGAAAATAAATATTGTGGTTTGAGATAACCAGGCGGAGCCCCTCTTTCTCCTTGTAACCTTATTCTATGACTCATCAACTCCATTCAATTCAGCCCCTTGACTTTGATTTTTTACCTATAATCAGTAAATATTCATGGAGGGGGACACAAATAACCCCTGTATTATTACTGGTAGTAGAACATGACTTTATTTATCTATATTCAGGACCTGTACAGACATCAGCTACTTGCCACTTGTCGCCAAGGGTATAAAGAACAGCAAGGAGTACAAAACCATTATAGATGACATGGTTAAAGTTAAATCACAACTTGAACGCTTGGTGAAATCTAAAAAAGATGTCCAAAAAAGACTTGACAAAGCGAAGGGAAACTGCCTAAACCAAATTAAAGACTTTCGCATAAAAATCAACAAGCAACTGGATGACTTGGAGAAGAAATCTCTGGACAAAGTTCAGACTCGACACCAGGAATACCAAGACAACATAAAAGCAGACATAAACAATCTGGAATGCATGATATCAACTCTCGAGGCGAGTATCGACCAACTGAAGAAAGTCAACGCAGATAATGAGCCCCAAGTGTTTGTTGGTGTAAAACTGGGGAAACGTTACAAATCTCATGGAAACAAACTAGCGCAAGAAACGCAAGCCCACCAAAGACGAGAGAATCTGAATTTCCAGATAAATACAAATATATAGAAGATAATATCATCAGTAACCTGAAGTCACTGGGAGATTTCCCACAGAAGACCCAGAACGACAGCCCTAATACTGCTGTACTGCAGAAGACCAAGGACCACACCCGTCATACTGCTGTACTGCAGAAGACCCAGACGGACATCCTTCATACTGCCTCACTGTTCGGGCAGTATGATGTCTGGGATATATATGAAAGTAAATGTAATTTTTTTTTGGATCATGTCAATACCCTGCTGATCAATGACTATACTAATGATAAACTAAAGAGACTGAACTCCTCCTACCAAGTGATAGACCACATCCAGATGCCTGGTTATCCATTGGGTGTATGTGCTGCTGGTACTGGGGAGGCTGCTGTTGCACTGTGTTATCAGAAGAAGATACAGTTTATATTTCTAGGAAACAAGGTGACACTTGTCAGGACTCCCAGTGTTAGTGTACGTTGCCGTGGTGTTGCCTATAGTGATGGGGAACTGTTTGTCTCACGTGGTGGTCCAGGTGAAGGACCAGGACAGGTGAGGGCATACGACACAGCCGATCAACTCAATCAACTCCTCCTTACAGTCCAGACTGATGCAGCGGGACAGAATATATTATCAAGTCCTAAGCATATTGCTGTATGTACTGATGGCAAGCTGATACATGTGGCAGATCGAGAAAATGGGGTCATAACCCTAGATAGACGGGGAAACAAGCAATCACAGTTGTCTGATCCAGACCTTAAGGGTGCATCTGGAGTTTGCCGGGGAGAGAATGACCAGTTGTTTGTGTGTGGCTGGGACTCCAATAACATCCTACAACTCAGCAGGAGTGGAAGGAATCTCAGTGTCCTCCTGGACTCATCACATGGGATAAAATACCCTCAGTCAGTGTGTTATGACCCTGCCCGCACCAGATTCATTGTAAGCAATGAATCCAATCACATTACAGTGTACAACTTGACGAGGAAGTGACCACTGCAGATTATAGTTTTGATGCTGACTATGGGTGCCTTTATATTACAATGTACAATTTGAGCAGGAAGTGACCACAGCAGATTATAGTTTTGATGGGGACTATAAGCGCCTTATATTACAATGTACAACTTGACCAGGAAATGATCACTGCAGACTACAGTTTTAATGTTGACTATGTGTGCCTTATATTACAATGTACAACTTGAGCAGGAAGTGATGTACACTTGACCAGGAAGTGACCCCTGCAGATTATAGTTTGGATGCTGACTATGAGTGCCTTAAATTACAATGTACAAATTGACCAGAAAGTGACCACTGCACTGATGTACACTTGACCAGGAAGTGACCACTGCATATTATAGTTTGGATGCTGACTATGAGTGCCTTAAATTACAATGTACAAATTGACCAGGAAGTGACCACTGCAGATTATAGTTTGGATGCTGACTATGAGTGCCTTATATTACAGTGTACAACTTGACCAGGAAGTGACCACTGCAGATTATAGTTTTAATGTTGACTATGTGTGCCTTAAATTACAATGTATAAATTGACCAGGAAGTGACCACTGCAGATTATAGTTTGGATGCTGACTATGAGTGCATTATATTACAGTGTACAACTTGACCAGGAAGTGACCACTGCAGATTATAGTTTTAATGTTGATTATGAGTGCCTTAAATAACAATGTACAAATTGACCAGGAAGTGACCACTGCAGATTATAGTTTGGATGCTGACTATGAGTGCCTTATATTACAGTGTACAAATTGACCAGGAAGTGACCACTGCAGATTATAGTTTTGATGCTGACTATGAGTGCCTTGTATTACAATGTACAAATTGACCAGAAAGTGACCACTGCACTGATGTTCACTTGACTAGGGAGTGACCACTGCAGATTATAGTTTGGATGCTGACTATGAGTGCCTTAAATTACAATGTACAAATTGACCAGAAAGTGACCACTGCACTGATGTACACTTGACCAGAAATCGACCACTGCATATTATAGTTTGGATGCTGACTATGAGTGCCTTAAATTACAATGTACAAATTGACCAGGAATTGACCACTGTAGATTATAGTTTGGATGATGACTATGAGTGCCTTATATTACAGTGTACAACTTGACCAGGAAGTGACCACTGCAGATTATAGTTTGAATGCTGACTATGAGTGCCTTATATTACAGTGTACAAATTGACCAGGAAGTGACCACTGCAGATTATAGTTTGGATGATGACTATGCGTGCCTTATAAAACTGTGTACAACTTGACCAGAAAGTGACCACTGCAGATTATAGTTTGGATGCTGACTATGAGTGCCTTGTATTACAATGTACAAATTGACCAGAAAGTGACCACTGCACTGATGTTCACTTGACTAGGGAGTGACCACTGCAGATTATAGTTTGGATGCTGACTATGAGTGCCTTAAATTACAATGTACAAATTGACCAGGAAGTGACCACTGCAGATTATAGTTTGGATGCTGACTATGAGTGCCTTGTATTACTGTGTACAACTTGACCAGGAAGTGACCACTGCAGATTATAGTTTGGATGCTGACTATGAGTGCCTTAAATTACAATGTACAAATTGACCAGAAAGTGACCACTGCACTGATGTACACTTGACCAGGAAGTGACCACTGCAGATTATAGTTTGGATGCTGACTATGAGTGCCTTAAATTACAATGTACAACTTGACCAAGAAGTGACCACTGCACATTATAGTTTGGATGCTGACTATGAGTGCCTTATATAACCGTGTACAACTTGACCAGGAAGTGACACTGCAGATTATAGTTTGGATGCTGACTATGTGTGCCTTTTATAACAATGTACAACTTGACCAGGAAGTGACCACTGCAGATTATAGTTTGGATGCTGACTATGAGTTCCTTATATTACCGTGTACAACTGGACCAGGAAGTGACCACTGCAGATTATAGTTTGGATGTTGACTATGAGCGCCTTATATTACAATGTACATCTTGACCAGAAAGCGACCACTGCAGATTACGTGTTGGATACTGACTGAGTGCCTTATATTATAGTGTACAACTTGACCAGGAAGTGACCACTGCAGACTATAGTATTGATGCTGACAATGAGTGCCTTATATTACAGTGTACATCTTGACCAGGAAGTGACCACTGTAGATTACGTGTTGGATACTGACTGAGTGCCTTATATTATAGTGTACAACTTGACCAGGAAGTGACCACTGCAGACTATAGTATTGATGTAGACTATGAGTGCCTTATATTACAGTGTACACATTGGCCAGGAAGTGACCACTGCAGAGTATAGTTTGTATGCAGACTAGGAGTTCACTTTCCACAAGTGCATTATATTAGAGTACATCTTGACCAAGAACTGACCACTGCAAATTATAGTTTGATATAAATCTGAATGAATGTAGAGACCTATTAATCATGAAGAATGTATTTAAATGAAACTCAAAATAGGCAAACCATAAAGTGTTATACTAGTAACTAAGATTTTTTTCAAATCTAAAATTTCCATAGCTGACTACTTCTGCCATAGTCTACTTCTTCCTCTACTCTACCGTTACTGTATCAAACAACCTTAAAGGGACTGGAGGCAATCTGGAAGCATCATGAATATCTATAAATATAAATAAAATGATCCGAATTTACTTCATTTGTACAATACTGTGGAATCATTTTATTTTGTGGGCATTAAATTTAGTGATTCTTTCCAAAATGACAATTTCGATGGGACGTAAATTCGCGCTTTTCTTATTTTGAAATTATGTCCGGCACCGTTGCTAAACCTTGATATTCACTTCGGGTAATCGGTCATGCGTACGACTCGAGTTTGACTGGTTACCAATTTGTTACTCGTTTTTTATGGCCTGTATGGTAATACGATTATACCCGTCTTTATTTTGAAAAATATAAATGCAACCGATATTTTTTCTTTCTTTTAATACTCGATTGTTGACACTTGTTCTGCCCATTTTTATTATGCATTTGTTGTTAAAATTCATTGAGAACACTGCCAGTTGCCGACCAAAATGTACTAATAACGCTCGCTAAATGATGACAACGATAACAAACGTAAAACCATTCGTGAACGATTTACTAGTACACAAATGCGAACAAAAACATTGGCATAGGCTACTGGCATAATTTGCAAAGGTTTAAACAAAAGCTCAATTTTTTATTATCAAAATTATCAAAATAAATGTTCAATAAATACACAAACCTTTTTTCTTATCTGACACACTAACAACCTGGTTCAATAGGTATTAAACTTCAGGTAGGCCAAAATCATTGACAAAACTGCAGTACATACGGGTATTGCGAACTAATTTTTAGGCCGTTTTCGTACACATACTAGTAATTCAAACTCTTGGACATTTAAAATCGTGGGGATTTGATTTCGTGGTTCGGGTCGACTATGAAATACGCGAAATTAAATCCCCCACAAAATATAATGATTTCGCAGTATGTAAGACAAATAACATGGGACTCACATTCCACCCAGTTTAATTATTCTTTATGAAAATGTTTGGTCTGAAAACTCTCTGACTTGGGGGTGTTTTTGTTGTATAAACAGATAAATGATAAACATATTGTGCAATAAGGTCTGAGAAGTACCTGATTTGTGGATGAAGTACTTTTTTGTTGTAATTATATGTATAATTAATAGCAGAAATTAATAAAAACATTGATATATATATTTATTAGTGCAAGATGTTTAATATTCAAGGGTGGGTATACTATATGGCCTCTTGTTTTGTTTCTTGTTATGACATCATTAATTTTATTGTGTTTGTTTTATTGTGAAATAGTAGTTTTATTTACCTTTGCTGTTTGTATTTTAGATTTCTACAGCTTACGTACATTATTTACATGGAAACTATTATTGTAACTATTACCTGTATTGATGTCCAACCAGTTTTCGGCACCTAACAGTTTCTGTGATATTCATTTAAAACATGTTGTTTTTGCGATAATTTTAATTCCGGATGTATATTTTCGTTGGACATCAGGGCCCTGTTTTATTAAAAATCTTAAGATAAGTCTCAAATTTTAAAATCATGTACGTTTTTCACCTAAACATTCTATGTAGACACTTAGTTGTGCACGTAACGCAGAAATATCACATGTATAATAAAATGAAATGACGTTTGTTTGAAAAGTGTAATTTATAGTGAAGCATTTAAGAAATTGATTTACGATCAAAATGGTCATAATTTGTTTCAAAAAACGCGGCCCTGAATGGCAAAGATAAAAAACAAACAACCAGAGTTATATAAAACTTATTTAAATGAATAATAGAACAGCAGCGACATACATTGTTTGATCCCGGTTGTTGGGCAATGCGCATGCGCTGATAACAAATTAAAGGGACACCGTCTTCTCTTTTATACATATATTTATTTTGTTACAGCAGAGGATAAATGAAAATATTTTAAAAAATTAATTGATGTTCTTAAAACACATTGCATCATAAATATAATGGAATAGTATATTTACATTGACAAATCAATTTTATTAATAAAACACAAACAGATGTTTTAGAATATGGGTCAATTCAAAGGGAAGCAACCTGTAAAACTTTACTACCTTTGTTTCATAAAACCTTATGGGTGAAAACAATTTTAAAATTAAAGAAATGTCATTGTTTTATATATAAATGATATTAAAAAGATCATGAAAAATATTCGGATTGGTGGCAAAGCATCGGCATTTTACAACATACTTATAATATTCTATTTATCATGTAGATTATCCACATTTTCTGTATGAATTACTATTATTATCTATTTCTCAGAATGTTACGTTTATCGAGGATGCCGCCATGTTGTTGTTTTTGTTTGTTTTATGATGTCAGGCAACGTTACACGCATGACGTCAGTTAACGTTACGTACAATAAACGCCGAGGGATTCCGCATTGACTTGCTTTATTGGTCAGTGCCTAATAAATTAAGCAACATTTATTAGGTCACCCCTTTAGTAGGCAGAAAAGTGCATATCTGCATGATAAATGAAGTTACGTGTCTAGTGGGCTTTCCCAAAATCAAATTAAATGTCATCGTATATTATGCATAATATGTACATGAGGCGAAGCCTTCGTATGGTGGTTGTAAATGAAAACACTACATCTATTTTAAATATTAATTCATAAAAAGTTGATAAATGTGCCTTAAACTGCTTGGACACCAGTAGAACTTACTTTACACGGATGCTATTATTGTAATTATTACCTGTACAATATCATTACTATACCAAATAAAATGTATTAATTGTAAATCATTAATTAACCACACTCATTAAATTTGAATAAATACTACACAAATTATTGCAGATATGTTTGTTTTGTTTGAATGGTGTTTTACGTCATTCTTTACACATTTTAGGTCATAATTATATCATTTTTTTGTGGTAGTGGCAGATCACCCCAATTTTCTTGGGTAGAACCAGTACTGTATACATCCCACCAATACGTAAGAATCAACACCTTCTCACTTACAAGTAGAGCTCCCAGTGGGATTCGAACCCACAGCTGTGAGAGGTGAGAAGGTTTACAATGCAATGTTGTTAACCGCTCGACCAAGGAGAGGTTAGAAAATAACGGAAGTGTACTAATTTTACATTGTTAACTCATTTAATTTGAATAATTACTACACATATTATTGTAGAGCTTCCACCTCTATCATTCCCCACCTCCCTTCCTCTCTCTCTTCTAAATTCAAAAGAGGAAAACTACTGGAGAGTAAACAGCATCTGTATCTATAGGGATAAATATCGGCATATTTGAGTATTTGTAGACATCCATTTCTTACTATGTTATATAGTTATAACAGACAAGTTCTGTATTGTGTATAAGAATTTATCCTCATTTCATAAAAATCCTTTGAATGGATAAATGTTGGGAATTAAACAAAAAATATATAAAATTAAAAAAAATACAATAATATTAATAATAAAAACAAGAGGTCAATGACCTTGAAGCTCTACTGATAGGTTTTTGTTAGCTAGATGAGAATTCCTGTGAAGTTTCATGAAAATCCGTCAAGTAGTTTCAGAGGAGTTGTCGCTACAAGTTTTCATTATATAACTCTATGTATAGCCATGGTGGCCATCTTGAATTTCCGGCCGACCTGAAATTTTGCTAGGATCAATTAGACATCAAGAGCAACATTCCTGTGAAGTTTGAAGAAAATCCGTCGTGTAGTTACAGAGGAACATTCGCTGCAAGTTTTTACTAGATAACTCTATGTAAACAAAGATGGCCGCTGACAGCCATGTTTAACATCGAATCAAAATGATTTTCGACAAGTACCAACATCATGTCATGCTGACCATTTTAAAAAAAGTCCCATATCAATATCGCTTATAGTTTTCAAGAAGTAGTCGCTACAAACTTGTATTTTGAGCCATGGCGGCCATCTTGAATTTCCGGCTAACCTGAAGTTTTACTAGGATCAATTGCACATCAAGAGCAACATTCCTGTGAAGTTTCATGAAAATCCGTCGAGTAGTTTCAGAGTAGTCGCTACAAGTTTTCATTATATAACTTTATGTAAACAAAGATGGCCGCTGGCAGCCATGTTTAACGTCGCATCAAAATAATTTTCGACAAGGATCAACATCATTCCATACTGATCATTTTAGAAAAAGTCTCATATCAATATCACTTATAGTTTTCAAGAAGTACTCGCTACAAACTTGTTTTTTGAAAATCTATTTTTAGCTGTGGTGGCCATCTTGAATTTCCGACCAACCTGAAATGTTGCTAGGATCATTGTGACATCAAGAGCAATATTCCTGTTAAGTTTCATGGAAATCCGTCGAATAGTTTCAGAGGAGTACCGGTAGTCGCTACAAGTTTTAACTAAATAACTCTATGTAAACAAAGATGGCCACTGGAAGCCATGTTTAACTTCGAATCAAAATGATTTTCGACAAGGACCAACATCATGTCATGTGATAATTTTAGAAAAAGTCCCATATCAATATCACTTAGAGTTTTCAAGAAGTAGTCGCTACAAACTTGTTTTTTAAAAATCTATTTTTAGATTTGGTGGCCATCTTGAATTTCACATCAACATGAATTTTTGCTAGGATCAACTAGACTTCATGGGCAACATTTCTGTAAAGTTTCATGAAAATCCATTCAGTAGTTTCAGAGGAGTAGTCGCTACAAAAAAAAGTTTACGGACGGACGGTCAGACGGACGACGGACACTGCACCACGGCATAAGCTCTGCTGATCTCTGATCAGTAGAGCTAAAAATCAATTAAAAAAACAAACTGTTTTTTGTTGAAAAGAACATTTAACTTTTTTTGTTGTTGTTGCTGATTTTTTTATATTGAGGATGGTATCCAGCCGGCTTGCGGAATGTCGGTGGTTCTACCCAGGTGCCCGCAAATCTATGAAAATTGCCCGGAGGGGCACTTGGGATCTTTCTCCACCAATGGAAACTGGAGAGTCACCATATGACCTTAGCTTTTGGTGTGACAATAAAATCAAATTTAATTTAATTCGGTTAATTTTATATATTTTTGTTTAATTCCCAACACTGATACCGCAACTTGATAGCTCACGTTGTATCCACATGTGCTGATTTATGAATGACAGCTCACCTTGTATCCACTTGTGCTGATTTATGAATGACAGCTCACCTTGTATCCACATGTTCTGATTTATGAAGGTCTCCAAGGTGGTCACATCCCATTCTTTCGCCTTCGTACATGAGTAGGGATCATTGTTATCCACTTCGGAGGCATAACTGTCTATCTGTATTGATAAATGATGTTTGTTTTTTACGGTTTACAATGATTGCATAATTTATAAGGTCATAATTTATAAGGTCACCTCAATATTTGCAATGCCGTCCCACTGATTTCATGCACCATATAACCTTTCTGTGTGCCGTAAAACCCAATTCAACTCAAGTTTTCCAATTTGAATAACCAAAGTCATGTCTTACTGATGCATTGTAAGTTTGAAATGAGCATGCTGTGAGGCTGAGAGTTTGCAAATCAAGTGAGGTGTCACAGGATACCCATGTAGATTGGTTTGTATATCCCCCGACTTTTATAAGCAACTGGTACTTGTCAATGTTGACTACAAAACAAACGACAACTGTAAAATGTCTTTACGTATGGACACATGCCTTAATAGTAATTAATATTAATAAATGTCTCCTATCGATGATAAAATGACAAAGATATGAAATTGAAAATGCTACATTTGTCAAGACATCTGTAGATTGTTATAATTTGTTGATGATATAAATAAAGCAAATATGTTGGGAACATACTTTTATAGGTTATCGAAAATCGTTCTCATGTCAATGAAAAGGGAGGTCAATTTTACCAAAATTTAGAACGTTTTTGTTTGAGAATAACAATGTTTTGCGAACCTATTTTAGTGATTTCATCCATTAAACAATGACAAAATGGACAAACCTTGTCAATGCCAAATATTAAATTTGTTCAAAGCAATATGTTTGTATAACAAAATAATTTTTTTTATATGGGAGATAATTCTGATACTTCGCTTTGAAAATAATAAAAAAAGACACAATTTGTTGAAATCACACACTTACCTAGCATTTCTAAAAGCTTCAAACAATTATATCAATGTTCATAATTATGTTTAATCTATGTCCCTAAAACGTCGTGCTAAATTTTTTTGTTCACTATATTTTGAAAGATTACCGAACTTAAAGAGACTGGAGGTGACCTGGAAGAGAAATTGGTCACAATACAAATACAAGAGAACACCTTCATAATGTGCTTCAATTTTATATGAAATGTGACCTACAGACCCAGTTGCGTTCAAGTACCTCAAACCGTTTGCGTTTCGTTTGTGTTCCGTTTGCGCTCTGTTTGCATTTCATTTTTATAAATGCGTTTTTCTTTAAAATGCAAACCATTTGCGTTCTTGAATGCATTCAGCATTTATAAACGAAACTATGCATTCAAATGAATGCACGGAACTGCATTCCTGAACGAACAGAATGCGTGCGTTTAAATGCACAAACGGAGAAAATGCATTTGCATTCATTCGTTCAGCGTTTACCAATCGCAACATCTCTCTATGAACTTCAAGTGTGACCTTGACCTTTGAGGTACGGACCTGGGTTTGGCGCATCGTCTTGTTATGGTGATCACTTGTACGAAGTTATTTAAAAATCCCTGCATGGGTTGCGACGTTACGGTCCGGACACGAAATTGCATAACGGTTTTTGACCTATGAACTTCAAGTGTGACCTTGAACTTTGAGGTACGGACCTGGGTTTTGCGCACGACACATTGTCTTGTTATGGTGATCACTTTTGTGAAGTTAATCAAAAATCCATGCAGGGGTTTTGAAGGTACTACCGGACACGAACTGCGGAATGACGGACAGAATCCGGACGGACGGACGGACAGACGGACGGTGCGATGACTATATGCCTCCGAAATTTTTTCGGGGGCTATGAACTTCAAGTGTGACCTTGATCTTTGAGGTATGGACCTTGGTTTTGCACGCGTCACATCGTCTTGTTATGGTGATCACTTGTGCCAAGTTAATCAAAATCCATGCAGGGGTTTTGAAGGTACAGTCTGGACACAAACTGCGGAATGACGGACAGAATCCGGACGGATGGATGGACGGACGGTGCAATTACTATATGCCCCCGAAATGGGGCATAAAAATAAACGTAAATGTGTAATCATGCTTCAGCGATTCTAAAACACCATTTACGTACACAGGGTAATTTTTTATATTAAAATACTGAAAATGGTCTTCGTTTAAATCCAGACTTTAATATCAGCTCAAAAGGATAATACTAGAAGTTATCCGTAATAGCGAAATGCATTTGCTTTCGTTTCGTTCGTTGCTTTAGTGTCGTTCGTTTTCAGCGTTTAAAACATGCATTCATCGTTTATTTTTTAAAAGGTACAACATTCATTCTGCGTTCATTCTGCATTAATTTTCCGTTCATTCAGTGTTATTCTGCCTTCGTTCTGAATGTATTTGGGGTACTTGACCGCAACTGGGTCTGTACATGAAATAAGAGGCATATTCAGTCTGGTTGAATTATTGGACTAAAAAACACAACACTGGGTATTTTTGTTGTTAAATTATCAATATTAATTCATACTGGATTCATAATGCTAGCAGTTGTACAAATAATTAAATAAAGGTGTAGTAAGATAAAACATAAAACATAAAACAACACCTAGAAATGTGTCCATGGGACATGGATGCCCCCACTAAAAACAATGAGCGAAAAACATAAAATTTGACCCCAAAAAAGGACCGTAAATCAGGCAATACACAGTTGATTTTGATGAAGAATCGATATGTACATCTTCACATCATAGGTAAGCATCCTATAAAGTTTCTAAATAATTGATTGAAAACTATGAGAGGAGATGGACACATAAAATATTTCAACGTAAAACTTCACAAGAAAGGGCTATAGCGCTGGTAATACAATGTCAATTTTGATGCTGAATCGATATGCATATCTTGACATTATAGGTAAGCATCCTGTAACGTTTAGAAACAACTGATTGAACGCTGTGTGAGGAGATACACACAAGATACTTTAATGTAAAATTTGATGAAAAAAGCGTCATCACACCGGTAATACAAGGTCAAGATTGATACGGAATCGATATGAACATGTTGACATCATAGATAAGCATTCTGTAAAGTTTGGAAACAATCGGTTGAAAACTTTGGGAGGAGATACACACACAAACCTCACTTGATCGACCAATGGACGGATGGACGGATGGACAGACGGTCATGGCTAAAGCTATATACCCCCTTACCATTCGGTGGTGGGGCTTAATAAAAAATATTATAACCTTAAAGTATCATATAAATGATTTTATTAAAAATATTATAAACTTCAAATTAGTGAAGCTTTCGATGTTCCTAATTCTAAAATATGCCAGTTAAAATTATTCTGACATCATGTTTTACTAGCATTACCACTACAAATGCGTTTGCAAAAGAACTTTTCGAAATATTTAATGTTAACGCTGAATTACAGTTACTTGAATTTCAAACAATATTCAATGTAAAGGGAGGTAATTTAAGATTACCCATATTTAATTTTTTTTAGACGGAAAATCTGCAATAAATGGGTCAATTTTTTATGTTTTTTCTATTATTTCATACCAATTTTAAGAACTTTATATCTTTAAGCGATCTTTGACTCATGTTATGTGTTTTATCAGTACATTTCATGTTTTCATATAAAGGGAGGGAAGCTCAAAAGATGTAACAATTTAAACAATTTTTTTTTTTTACAAACTATGGGTCAAAACAAAATACTTATCATATATCTATTCTAAAATATATTTAAAATAAGAAAATTAGTTAAGATACAAAAGTTGATACTTAGAAATTGTGTTCAGTGTACACACACTTATGAAATTAATTCCATATTTCAGTAACACAACATTTTTTAGCATTATATAAGGAAATTAAAATGTGTACTGGCTTATGAAAAGCGTTCTAATAAGCGCCCCCATTTCAGAAAATGTCACACCCCACGGGTCGATAATTAGAAACAATAAGGTACATATAATTCGTAAAATTTGGCTGTTGTTGGCGGGATAGCTACTGTAACATTTAGTATGGTACTTAGGTTTTTGTTAAACTGGTGCCCAGCTGTAATCAACAATAAATGGCATGTTCAAATGTTTAAAGTCCCTTGCCAGTGTAGCAAGCGGAGAATTCATCAAGATGTGGAACATAAGACAGTGCACTTTTAAAAAGTGCCTTTATATATCCGGGTGACAATGATGAAAGATTCTTATAATCTGTAGTAAACACTCAAAATGTAAAACATCTTCAATTGCAATCTAAAAGTTGCAAATGATACAGTAAATTGATACTTTGATAACATGTTAATGTACTTTACATTAGCTCGAGGGCTGAACACAAACTACTGCATCTGCTCCACTATTTATATATAGTCACACTTAAAGTTTCACTTCACTCTCAAAATGTATCATGGTGTTCTGCAAAACATTATTCTAACATTACATATGTACCATGGTGTTCTGGGAAATATTATTCAAACATTACATATGTACCATGGTGTTCTGGGAAATATTATTCAAACATTACATATGCAGGGTAACTTACTTTCTTCATGGTGCGATCCAAGTTCAGCAACCCCAGTATAGACAGCGTGGGTATATCTGAGTTGTAGCTCCTCACAGAGTGGTCTTTCCCTACTTGTAAGAACTTTCTACCAGTGAGGTACTGGGCGTGAGTCTGCAGGTTTAACTCCTCCAACAGGTCCATGATGTGGATCTGACTCCTGAAATGTAGAGAGTAATTGAGAACTTTCTACCAGTGAGGTAGTCAGGAGTCAGGAGCATTTCTGGAGTCAGATCCACATCATGGACCCTTTGGAGGAGTTGGAGGAGTTGAACCTGCAAACTCATGCCCAGTCCATGATGTGGATCTGATTCCTGAAATGCAGAAATAAAGATAAGGTCAGAATTGTTGTTATTAGGATTACCGACCCTCCTACTCTAAAATTTGGCAAAACTGGGGGGGAAAAAAAGTTTTGTTATTAAATAAGTATTGCCTCCGACAAAGTTTGAATTTTAAACCCACCAAAGGTACTTAAAAAAATTCTCACTGTATATTACCATGACTATTATATCATAGAATCATTTTTTGCAAATGAAAAACGTTTTCCTTTTTTTTCTTTCTTTTTTTTTTTGTTACCCATCTCCTACCCTATATTTTTGCTAAAACAATCGATAAAAAAATTAATTAAAAAATACTGGCCTAAAGATAGTTTAGAGATGAACATAAGAAAGTTATACAAATATTTAATCGGAGTTTACCCAGAGAAAGGCACATATTAAAACAGGCCAAATATCAGTTGTTGTGGGTAATTTAGATTTAGGGCCAACATTCTGTGGCCAAAATTTTGCCCCATTCCCTTTGCCAAATAAAAAATGTTTTTTCCTGCCTTTTTTAATTAGATAACATTCCCCTAAAAAGAGAAGACTTTGTGATTCTTCTACTAAATTGTTACAATATAGAATTTAATCAACTTTACATAAAAATGTCAAAATTGGATTTGAAAAGAACGGTCGGACTCCCCTCATTGAGCTAATTATTTTAGAAGTAAGTATCACGCCAATAACAGCCAAATTTTACAACAGATGTACACTGTTTCTAAACCTACTGATGACGAGGTACATGTATATATATAAATTGCATATTTTGAGATTTCAAACTCTATAGATACAATATAAATGGCTTTAACCAGCCAGGCCAAACCCCAAAACTGGAGCGTTGAATTAAGATCTAGAGTTACCAATTCATTATTCATTTAATGCAGGGTATATATGCAAATAATGTGTTTCCTATGTTTGCTAGAAACTGCTTTAAGATGCAATAAGTGACCATTTCTAGAAACATTAATGCATGACAGACTCATCTGAGGTGTTTCCTATGTTTGTTAGAAACTGCTTTAAGATGCAATTAGTGACCAGTTCTAGAAACGTTAATGCATGACAGACTCATCTGAGTAAAAATGTATGAATGCTACAATCTCATTAAAATCAAATCCTAAGTACGCTTTGATACTCTCCACTTCTAGCTTAAAGGGTCTGATTGTAATGTGACTGATGAATGCTATATCAAGGTAATGTAAACTGCATCTATGGAGATGAAGGGTGTTGAATTTTAAGACCATAAGAACATATTCTATATTTGGTATGTTTTGAAAATTTATTTATGATAAACATTTCTATGTTCCTGAAGTCATCACATTTAGCATGGTGTTCTATGGTATTACGGTACTTAAATGTTTTGACGAAAAAATAAACTGTAAACACTATTTAAAGAAAAAGGAAACTCAAATGCTTTCTGTGCCCCTTCTACTATAATGTTATGATATAAAATGTAATCAGTTTTACGTAAAAATGTCAGAATTAGATTTGAAAAGAAGGGTACCCTGATTGAGCTTTTTATTTTAAAAGCTCTATGGTATCAAGGTATGCACTTATTGTGTATCCTGTATTTGTTAGTAACTGGTATTAGATTCAATGAGTGACCATTTCTGGAAACAATAATGCACAACAGACTCATCAGACTAAAAATTAATGAATGGTACAACCTTCAAGGTAATGGAAACTGCATTGATGGAGACTAGGGGGGATGAATTTCAAAGATCATAAGGAAATTGTCAACTTTTTGCATTATTTTGAAATATCCTTCTATTAATGATAAATATACTTATTTTTTTCAATTATTTTATTATATGTTACCTAAAGCATGTAAAGTCATCAAATCTATAAAATAATTATCAAATTTTAGCAGAGATGCATACTGTTTTTTTTTGATTGGACACTACCGTGATACCATAGAACCGTTGATATCATAGGAAGCTAGTATACACAATAACTATCATAAAGTAGTAGAAATGCGGATGATTTTATATAATAGATCAGACAATACCCTATCATACAACCTTTGATATCACAGACAGTATACACAATAACTATCATAAAGTAGTAGAAATGCGGATGATTTTATACAATAGATCGGACAATACCCTATCATAGAACCCTTGATATCATAGGAAGCCAGTATACCTGTATTAGGCACCGACTGTCAAGGCTATCATGGAATTAGACTCATTTTCATCTTCATAAAAAACATAATTTGTGGGAAGATGCAAAAAAAATCAATAATCAACTTTCATTGTTTATAGTTTAAAAATTTAAAAATTAAATGATCACTGTCCACATTTATACTGGGGTAAAAGACAAATATGGATCCTTCTCTCACCTGCCCACCCATTGTGCACCAACATTCCAGGTGTCGGTTCCATTTTCTGTCTTCAGTTTAACGCTCAACGTTTTACCACCTACCAGTGCACAAACATTAACCTGAGGCCAATGTGAGTCTTAAAATAAGCTGAAAAATTATGTTAAACACCAAACAAACAATAATAATACAGTCACTAATAACTAGAATAATGTGGGCTAACAACGTCATCTAGTAGAATCATTATAGGTGCTTGTTCACTGTAAAAGTGTAAACTTATATACTTAATTGTTATCAACAAAAACATAGCAGTTAATTATTTTTAGTTTTATGACAAAGTCAAAATGAAGACTTTGAGGTTGAACCAGTAGGAGGAGATGCATTATATGTAACCCATCGCTACACCAAGGGTACACACGAGGCTTTTGTTATTGTACACTACTAGTCACTTTAGAGGGTTTTATGACAGCATTTCAAATTATTTTACCACAGGTGATCTAAAAACTAACCTAAATGCTGGAGTTTTACAAAAATCAATATTACCTTAATGAAGTTGCAGCTTATCAGGTGCAGATCCAGGATCTTGGTCAGCCCTCTCCCAACCCGATCCTGGAACTGCCCTAGGCTTATGTTTAACCTGTATCCAAGACATAATAGAACCTATGAATCACAGGGTCAGATCCAAGTGGGGTTGAGGGTGTGTGTGAAAAGTTATGAAAATTAATCAGTCAAAAATCGTTTGTGCATGTTTTCAGGTTGTAGTGTTTTAAAAATTGCGCATGGTCCCACCACCCCACACAATCTCAAATCCTGTATCAGCCCCTGAATCATACTTACCATTTCCTTAACTAGCAGTCTTTTGACAGGAGATACCTGGCCGCTGTCAATCCTGAAATCCCCGCCCCTACCACCACTACGGGCATATACTAACTACACAACCATCCTTGTTCCAAGCATATCACAAATCTAAACAGAAGAAAGGGGTATATGAAAATCAACATGTACCTAGATGACCTACATATGAACAGATTGTTTATGTATACAAGTAGCTTAAATTTTGGTGAATTAACCGTAAATTAAATGCTTATTATTCTAAGTTAAATGTGCACTCAAAACAAAAAGAAAGAATGGTAAACAATGAAGCTAATTTACTATAAAAAAATTTTTTAACTGACATTAATTGTTTACAATCCTGTCTATACATATCTATTTTTATCACCGTTGGAGCAGGAAATCAGCTGTTTTAAGGATGTACTCTTACCAATATTCAGTCAGCACTTATTTCCCCTTCTAAAAACACAAGTAGTGAGGGGACTGGAAGTTGTCTTCTACCGAGAACCTGTCCTTGTAGACTAGATAGATATGCTGGGACCTGTAGTCAGTGAATTACATTAGAAAATAAGAGGGCCACATGGCCCTGAATCACTCACCTTATGATCTGAGTCCATTGTAGACACTGCAACAGTTGCCAACGTGGGTCAAGAAATGTACCAGTAAGTGAGAAATTCCCCAAACATTCATTTGACCTTTGATCTCCAAGTGTGACCTTGACATTTGAGGTAAGGACCCGACTCTCACACGTGAAACAACTTTTCATTGTGATTAACATTTGTGTGAAATTACATGAAATTCCTTTCACTACTTTTAAAGTTTATATGATGGCTGAGACATGATTGTTTCAAAAGGTTAGGTTAGTTCAGAAGATTTTCCAATATAACTCTATTTTATACTGGTACCTCCGGCATGCACAAATTTAAATTTAACCCCAGGATCACCAATGCATTTCAACAAACTTGGTAAAGGACTATAATTTGGTGCTACTTGCAAAATATATAATATAGCTCTTGTAGTTTCGAAGAAGATTTTTAAAGGGGTTTTCTATATAACTCAATGTAAAACTGTCACCACTGTGGTCCCCCAGTATATAAACAAAAAAAAATCCCCTTTAGTCTATATAATACATGACTCCCAGGGTGGGGCCAGATTTGACCTCAGGGTCAATATTTTAACAAGCTTGATAGAGGACCATAAGTTTATTCCTATCATCATCGACCAAGCTGATGACAGTAATGTTATCTCTAACAATAAAGTCAATATCCAGAGAAATTAGCGGACAATACAATTAATTGTTGTTGTAAAGATATATAACAAGAGAGCCACTTAATAGGGCTCTTTTGCTAAGGTTTTTATTTGTAAAGCATTTACTAGGTGTCAGGTCAATATGATCTTGGCTTTGACCTACCGATAACAAAACTGATAGCGTTTGTTGTTTAACCAAGCACACTATTTGTATAAAGTTCCAAAACTCAAATAGTGACAAATTACAGTAGGAAAAGTGTTTCGCAGGACTGGGTAATTGTCAAAACAATGTGACCGTGATGACCTACTGACCCCAAAAGCAATAGCCTTACTTCTCTCACCAAGGGCAATTTACCTATGAAGTTTATTGGGTGTGGGTACTATACTTCCGGAGTTATCATGTGGCATGTGTATCTCCATATGAGTTATGGGGTGACCTTGACCTTTGACTTACTCCTCTCACCAAGGGCATTGTACCTATGAAGTTTATTGGGTGTGGGTACTATACTTCCGGAGTTATCATGTGGCATGTGTTTATCTATATGAGTTACGGGGTGACCTTTGACTTACTCCTCTCACCAAGGGCAATGTACCTATGAAGTTTATTGGGTGTGGGTACTATACTTCCTGAGTTATCATGTGGCATGTGTTTATCTATATGAGTTACGGGGTGACCTTTGACTTACTCCTCTCACCAAGGGCAATGTACCTATGAAGTTTATTGGGTGTGGGTACTATACTTCCGGAGTTATCATGTGGCATGTGTATCTCCATATAAGTTAGGGGTGACCTTGACCTTTGACTTATTCCTCTCACCAAGGGCAGTTTACCTATGAAGTTTATTGGGTGTGGGTACTATACTTCCGGAGATATCATGTGGCATGTGTATCTCCATATGAGTTACGGGGTGACCTTGACCTTTGACTTACTCCTCTTACCAAGGGCAATGTACCTATGCAGTTTATTGGGTGTGGGTACTATACTTCCGGAGTTATCATGTGGCATGTGTTTATCTATATGAGTTACGGGGTGACCTTTGACTTACTCCTCTTACCAAGGGCAATGTACCTATGCAGTTTATTGGGTGTGGGTACTATACTTCCGGAGTTATCATGTGGCATGTGTATCTCCATATGAGTTACGGGGTGACCTTGACCTTTGACTTACACCTCTCACCAAGGGCAATTTACCTATGAAGTTTCATGAGCATAGGTGTTGTATTTATGGAGTTACCAAGTAGAATGCACAGTTCCATACATGGTCATGGTGACTTTGACCTAGTTACAATAAAAAAACAATAGGGTTACACCTCTGACCAAGTTATTACACAGAATGCATATTGCCACATGAGGTCATAGTGACCTTGACAATTGCCTTATAGACGCCCAAAATAGTAGGGTTCCACCTCTCACCAAGGGCAATGTACCTATCAAATTTCATGCGGGGTTGTTAGGCTTTCAAAACTATAGCTCAGAATAGCTATTTACATATTTATAAGTTCATGGCATCCTTGAACTCTGATCGACTAGGTTAAACCAACAGAAAATATACTAATGTAGCTTCATGACGGTGGTTGTTATTCTTGGAGTTATGGTGCAGAATGCGTATAACGTCATGGTTATCTTGACCTTTGACCAACTGACCCAAAAACAATATGAGGGTACCTCCTGTCACCAAGGGCAATGTATCTATGACGTTTTATGAGAGTAGGTGTTATGGTTTCTAAGTCATTTTGCGGATTGCCTATTTCCATATAACGTTATGACGACTTTGACCTTTGACTTTCTGATCCCAAAAACAATAAAGTTCCTCCTCTCACCAATGGCAACGTAACTATGAAGTTTCATGAGTGTGGGTGTAATGGTTTTAAGTCTATAAAGTCACACAAGTCTGACATGAGTAAAAAAATCTATCTATGATGTTAGTGTTAACTAGAACTATCACTGAATGTGATGAATACTCCTTCTTTTTGATCAGTTGTTATGTGTATATGAAGTTTGGGAAATCCAAACAGCCCTTACAGTCGTCAGAGTAAAGACATCTTATTTTCAATATTTCTCAAAGAAAATCATTTTTGTTACAAGAGCAACATTCCTGTAAACTTTCATGAAAATCCTTCAAGTAGTTCCAGAAGAGTATTTGCCACAAGGTTTCCTATATAGCTCTTTTACATGAAAATCCATCAATAAGTTTAAGAGGAATAGGGGCCACTAGTTTTTCCTATATAACTCTATGTAAACAAAGATGTCCGCTGGCAGCAGCCATATTTGATATTGAATCAAAATGAATTTTGTTTAGGATCAACTACATGTCATGCCAATCTATTTGGTAAAGGCAGGTTCTAAAACAATACCCAATACTTTTGAGAAGTAGTCACCACAACGTAGAATTTTTAAAATCTATTTTTAGCTGTGGTATTGAAATTGAAAGTATGAGGGTCATTCAATAAATAGTGACAATGGTCTGATATCTAAATAAATATTGGAGGATTGTTCATGAAATTTTGTAAATATGCATATTCTTTTCTCACCCATTTAACCGATACAAAATAATAACATCATCATCAATGACGTCATTCTAACGTGACGGCATCAACACGCAAGATGTCATGAGCACGCACATCATATGCCGCGGTGATGAGCACCGTGCATATATAAAATTTGAAGATTTGTCAGGGAAATTGAGAAAAGAAATATTTGAAGCGGTGAGGAAAGTTTGTGGCAGCTTAGCTCTACCATTTAAAACAGTTTACAGATGGGTAGAGTGATTTAAAGGTGGTGATACAGACATTTAAGATGAGCCATGGTCAGGATGGCATATTTCTGCCACCGACTCTTTCAATGTTGAAAAAGTGAAAGAATTGTTGGATGCAGATATACAAATGAGAAAATAGCGAATAATTTCTATAGTCTAAGAGCATTTTGAGACCAATGGCGAGGAAGTAGCATAGACACTTGCTGGAAGCGGGCCCCATCATATTGCACGATAACACGATGCCCCATAAATCTTAACACGTAAGGTGGTTAATGATGTTATATGGTTGGGAAGTTTTGAGTAACCTCCCTTATTCTCCGGATTTAAGTCCCTGTTACTTTGATCTTTTTCCGAAGTAAAAAGAACCGATTTGAGGAAGCTAATATTCTGACCTAGATGAGCTACAATGTGCCGTGGCCAACAAAGTGAGGCATATCAACTTTGGCTGCCTAGCGACCAGTATTGCAATGTTACGAAGGAGATGGAAATCGGTCGTTCAATGCAAGTAATATTACATTGAAGCGTTTTAGGTAAACATACTTGTATAATGTTTAACCAATTAAGGTCTCACTACACAGTTAGCTCCCTTGCATGTGACTGTAGGGTGATTCTTACACCATAAAAAGTAGGGGTGTGTTCTTCGGTTTGAGATATTTTTAATAAATGCCCATGGATATTTTCTTTTCCTGTTGCAGGTGAGAAAACAATAGTGTGAGATTGGATGAACAGCGATTAGACGACACTGACAGCAAATGTGACACATTTGTGGGTGCTCAAAATGTGTATGAATTTAGGTGCAAACTGTTTTGTGAAAGCCGAAAAGAGTACCTTGCCTGACACCACTCACATTTAAAAACAAAAAACAAAGTGGGTTATGTACCAGATTTTGTGGATTTTTATGAGCAGCAGTACTGTATTTTACCAAAAAAATACTTTTAGACTATAAATGTTTCATTCAGAATGCAAAATTGGACTTTATTCCCAATGGCCAACACAGTAAAATCGAAGTGTGGAGTGAGACCTTAAGCCATTGGCACTACTTATTGAGTGACCCTCAAATCATGGGCATACCTGGAGTGTTTTTTGGGTAAATGCATGGGGGAGGGTTGGGAGGCAGGTGTCCCCCTGCCGCTGGTGGGGATCCGGGTGGGCCTTCCACGTGATTTTTTTTTTTCATAATGGCTGATTCAAAATGGCTAAATAAACAAAGAGTGTAAGACGGTGCTTGGAAACAAAGTCTAGATTAATGAAGTGGTAGCAAATATCCTTTTTTATGCATGTATTTGTCAGTTATGGGCAGTATGAACATTTAGTAATAGTACAAACGATGCTCATATTTTTTGTTTTTAATACATTTATTCCGTCTTTAATAAAATTGAAAACATTGACAAAACTATTTTTATTTCTTAGGAACATTGCCCGGTTTATTATTTTCTTGTAAGTCTTTTGTGGTAACAAGTTGAGGTCGAAGGTCGAGTAGGATCTCTATTGCAGCACGGCGCCCAGCTTGAACAGCTCCACTCATGTATCCACACCACATGGTTGCAGACTCGGTACCAGCCAAGTGTACACTAGAAAGATATAAATAGATACAAGTAGTTAAAGGAAAAACATTCTAGAGGGAAATGAACTGCCGCCTAATAGAAAGAACCGGACATTAACATTGGGATATTTGATATAAACTCCAACCCCGGGGAATTAGACATTAATGGTGCTGTTAGGGATAGGAATTAGACCCAATCCATTTGGACATTTGTCTTATTCCCCTTTTTATGCCCACTGTCCTCCCCTCTTCCCTTCTCCGTATACATGAATAAAGCAAGCTTACTTTTTCAATGGTTTCCTGAGTCCATCAGCAAAGTACCTCATGGCCCCAGGCCCCACACAGCAGATGGGAGCTCCTTCAATGCAGGGTTCCTGATCCCAGTCCTTCTCTATATAGTCTATGTAGTCAAACACTTTCTCTCCAAAAAACTCAGACAATGATTTGAGAACAGCAGCTTTCCTGGAGTCATACTGAAACATACCAAAAGGTCTGTAGGTTTGTCTGGAGTCATACTGAAACGTAACAAAAGGTCTGTAGGTTTGTCTGGAGTCACACTGAAACATAACACAATGTCTGTAGGTTTGTCTGGAGTCATACTGAAACATAACAAAAGGTCTGTAGGTTTGTCTGGAGTCATACTGAAACGTAACAAAAGGTCTGTAGGTTTGTCTGGAGTCACACTGAAACATAACACAATGTCTGTAGGTTTGTCTGGAGTCATATTGAAACATAACAAAATGTCTGTAGGTTTGTCTGGAGTCACACTGAAACATAACAAAAGGTCTGTAGGTTTGTCTGGAGTCATACTGAAACATAACAAAATGTCTGTAGGTTTGTCTGGAGTCATATTGAAACATAACAAAATGTCTGTAGGTTTGTCTGGAGTCATACTGAACATAACAAAATGTCTGTAGGTTTGTCTGGAGTCATACTGAAACATAACAAAAGGTCTGTAGGTTTGTCTGGAGTCATATTGAAACGTAACAAAAGGCCTGTAGGTTTGTCTGGAGTCACACTGAAACATAACACAATGTCTGTAGGTTTGTCTGGAGTCATACTGAAACATAACAAAAGGTCTGTAGGTTTGTCTGGAGTCATATTGAAACATAACAAAAGGTCTGTAGGTTTGTCTGGAGTCATACTGAAACATAACAAAAGGTCTGTAGGTTTGTCTGGAGTCATACTGAAACGTAACAAAAGGTCTGTAGGTTTGTCTGGAGTCACACTGAAACATAACACAATGTCTGTAGGTTTGTCTGGAGTCATACTAAAACATAACCAAAGGTCTGTAGGTTTGTCTGGAGTCATACTGAAACATAATAAAAGGTCTGTAGGTTTGTCTGGAGTCACACTGAAACATAACAAAAGGTCTGTAGGTTTGTCTGGAGTCACACTAAAACATAACCAAAGGTCTGTAGGTTTGTCTGGAGTCATACTGAAACATAACCAAAGGTCTGTAGGTTTGTCTGGAGTCACACTGAAACATAATAAAAGGTCTGTAGGTTTGTCTGGAGTCATACTAAAACATAACCAAAGGTCTGTAGGTTTGTCTGGAGTCATACTGAAACATAACCAAAGGTCTGTAGGTTTGTCTGGAGTCATACTGAAACATAATAAAAGGTCTGTAGGTTTGTCTGGAGTCACACTGAAACATAACAAAAGGTCTGTAGGTTTGTCTTGAGTCAAACTGAAACATAACAAAAGGTCTGTAGGTTTGTATTGAGTCATACTGAAACATAACAAAAGGTCTGTAGGTTTGTCTGGAGTCATACTAAAACATAACCAAAGGTATGTAGGTTTGTCTGGAGTCATACTGAAACATAACAAAATGTCTGTAGGTTTGTCTGGAGTCACACTGAAACATAACAAAAGGTCTGTAGGTTTGTCTTGAGTCACACTGAAACATAACAAAAGGTCTGTAAGTTTGTATGGAGTCATACTGAAACATAACCAAAGGTCTGTAGGTTTGTCTGGAGTCACACTGAAACATAACACAATGTCTGTAGGTTTGTCTGGAGTCATACTGAAACATAACAAAAGGTATGTAGGTTTGTCTGGAGTCGCACTGAAACATAACCAAAGGTCTGTAGGTTTGTCTGGAGTCATACTGAAACATAACCAAAGGTCTGTAGGTTTGTCTGGAGTCATACTGAAACATAACCAAAGGTCTGTAGGTTTGTCTGGAGTCATACTGAAACATAACGAAAGGTCTGTAGGTTTGTCTGGAGTCATACTGAAACATAACAAAATGTCTGTAGGTTTGTCTGGAGTCATACTGAAACATAACCAAAGGTCTGTAGGTTTGTCTGGAGTCATACTGAAACGTAACAAAAGGTCTGTAGGTTTGTCTGGAGTCATACTGAAACATAACCAAAGGTCTGTAGGTTTGTCTGGAGTCATACTGAAACATAACCAAAGGTCTGTAGGTTTGTCTGGAGTCATACTGAAACATAACAAAATGTCTGTAGGTTTGTCTGGAGTCATACTGAAACATAACAAAAGGTCTGTAGGTTTGTCTGGAGTCATACTGAAACATAACCAAAGGTCTGTAGGTTTGTCTGGAGTCATACTGAAACATAACAAAATGTCTGTAGGTTTGTCTGGAGTCACACTGAAACATAAAAAAGGTATGTAGGTTTGTCTGGAGTCATACTGAAACATAACAAAAGGTATGTAGGTTTGTCTGGAGTCATACTGAACATAATAAAAGGTCTGTAGGTTTGTCTGGAGTCATACTGAAACATAACCAAAGGTCTGTAGGTTTGTCTGGAGTCATACTGAAACATAACAAAAGGTATGTAGGTTTGTCTGGAGTCATACTGAACATAATAAAAGGTCTGTAGGTTTGTCTGGAGTCATACTGAAACATAACCAAAGGTCTGTAGGTTTGTCTGGAGTCAAACTGAAACATAACAAAAGGTCTGTAGGTTTGTCTGGAGTCATACTGAAACATAACAAAATGTCTGTAGGTTTGTCTGGAGTCACACTGAAACATAACAAAAGGTATGTAGGTTTGTCTGGAGTCATACTGAAACATAGCAAAATGTCTGTAGGTTTGTCTGGAGTCATACTAACATAACAAAAGGTCTGTAGGTTTGTCTGGAGTCATACTGAAACATAACCAAAGGTCTGTAGGTTTGTCTGGAGTCATACTGAAACATAACAAAATGTCTGTAGGTTTGTCTGGAGTCACACTGAAACATAACAAAAGGTATGTAGGTTTGTCTGGAGTCATACTGAAACATAACCAAAGGTCTGTAGGTTTGTCTGGAGTCATACTGAAACATAACAAAATGTCTGTAGGTTTGTCTGGAGTCACACTGAAACATAACAAAAGGTATGTAGGTTTGTCTGGAGTCATACTAAAACATAACAAAATGTCTGTAGGTTTGTCTGGAGTCATACTGAACATAACAAAAGGTCTGTAGGTTTGTCTGGAGTCATACTAAAACATAACCAAAGGTCTGTAGGTTTGTCTGGAGTCATACTGAAACATAATAAAAGGTCTGTAGGTTTGTCTGGAGTCACACTGAAACATAACAAAAGGTATGTAGGTTTGTCTGGAGTCATACTGAAACGTAACAAAAGGTCTGTAGGTTTGTCTGGAGTCACACTGAAACATAACACAATGTCTGTAGGTTTGTCTGGAGTCATATTGAAACATAACAAAATGTCTGTAGGTTTGTCTGGAGTCACACTGAAACATAACAAAAGGTCTGTAGGTTTGTCTGGAGTCATACTGAAACATAACAAAATGTCTGTAGGTTTGTCTGGAGTCATATTGAAACATAACAAAATGTCTGTAGGTTTGTCTGGAGTCATACTGAACATAACAAAATGTCTGTAGGTTTGTCTGGAGTCATACTGAAACATAACACAATGTCTGTAGGTTTGTCTGGAGTCATACTGAACATAACAAAATGTCTGTAGGTTTGTCTGGAGTCATACTGAACATAACAAAATGTCTGTAGGTTTGTCTGGAGTCATACTGAACATAACAAAATGTCTGTAGGTTTGTCTGGAGTCATACTGAAACATAACACAATGTCTGTAGGTTTGTCTGGAGTCATACTGAACATAACAAAATGTCTGTAGGTTTGTCTGGAGTCATACTGAACATAACAAAATGTCTGTAGGTTTGTCTGGAGTCATACTGAACATAACAAAATGTCTGTAGGGTTGTCTGGAGTCATACTGAAACATAACAAAAGGTCTGTAGGTTTGTCTGGAGTCATACTGAAACATAACAAAAGGTCTGTAGGGTTTGTCTGGAGTCACACTGAAACATAACAAAATGTCTGTAGGTTTGTCTGGAGTCATACTGAAACATAACAAAAGGTCTGTAGGTTTGTCTTGAGTCACACTGAAACATAACAAAAGGTCTGTAGGTTTGTATGGAGTCATACTAAAACATAAATAAAGGTCTGTAGGTTTGTCTGGAGTCATACTGAAACATAACCAAAGGTCTGTAGGTTTGTCTGGAGTCATACTGAAACATAATAAAAGGTCTGTAGGTTTGTCTGGAGTCACACTGAAACATAACAAAAGGTCTGTAGGTTTGTCTGGAGTCATACTGAAACATAACAAAAGGTCTGTAGGTTTGTCTGGAGTCATACTGAAACATAATAAAAGGTCTCTAGGTTTGTCTGGAGTCACACTGAAACATAACAAAAGGTCTGTAGGTTTGTCTTGAGTCACACTGAAACATAACAAAAGGTCTGTAGTTTTGTATGGAGTCATACTGAAACATAACAAAAGGTCTGTAGGTTTGTCTGGAGTCATACTAAAACATAACCAAAGGTCTGTAGGTTTGTCTGGAGTCATACTGAAACATAACAAAATGTCTGTAGGTTTGTCTGGAGTCACACTGAAACATAACAAAAGGTCTGTAGGTTTGTCTTGAGTCACACTGAAACATAACAAAAGGTCTGTAAGTTTGTATGGAGTCATACTGAAACATAACAAAAGGTCTGTAGGTTTGTCTGGAGTCATACTAAAACATAACCAAAGGTCTGTAGGTTTGTCTGGAGTCATACTGAAACATATCAAAAGGTATGTAGGTTTGTCTCGAGTCATACTGAAACATAACAAAATGTCTGTAGGTTTGTCTGGAGTCATACTAAAACATAACCAAAGGTCTGTAGGTTTGTCTGGAGTCATACTGAAACATAACCAAAGGTCTGTAGGTTTGTCTGGAGTCATACTGAAACGTAACAAAAGGTCTGTAGGTTTGTCTGGAGTCATACTGAAACATAACCAAAGGTCTGTAGGTTTGTCTGGAGTCATACTGAAACATAACCAAAGGTCTGTAGGTTTGTCTGGAGTCATACTGAAACATAACAAAATGTCTGTAGGTTTGTCTGGAGTCATACTGAAACATAACAAAAGGTCTGTAGGTTTGTCTGGAGTCATACTGAAACATAACCAAAGGTCTGTAGGTTTGTCTGGAGTCATACTGAAACATAACAAAATGTCTGTAGGTTTGTCTGGAGTCACACTGAAACATAAAAAAGGTATGTAGGTTTGTCTGGAGTCATACTGAAACATAACAAAAGGTATGTAGGTTTGTCTGGAGTCATACTGAACATAATAAAAGGTCTGTAGGTTTGTCTGGAGTCATACTGAAACATAACCAAAGGTCTGTAGGTTTGTCTGGAGTCATACTGAAACATAACAAAAGGTATGTAGGTTTGTCTGGAGTCATACTGAACATAATAAAAGGTCTGTAGGTTTGTCTGGAGTCATACTGAAACATAACCAAAGGTCTGTAGGTTTGTCTGGAGTCAAACTGAAACATAACAAAAGGTCTGTAGGTTTGTCTGGAGTCATACTGAAACATAACAAAATGTCTGTAGGTTTGTCTGGAGTCACACTGAAACATAACAAAAGGTATGTAGGTTTGTCTGGAGTCATACTGAAACATAGCAAAATGTCTGTAGGTTTGTCTGGAGTCATACTAACATAACAAAAGGTCTGTAGGTTTGTCTGGAGTCATACTGAAACATAACCAAAGGTCTGTAGGTTTGTCTGGAGTCATACTGAAACATAACAAAATGTCTGTAGGTTTGTCTGGAGTCACACTGAAACATAACAAAAGGTATGTAGGTTTGTCTGGAGTCATACTGAAACATAACCAAAGGTCTGTAGGTTTGTCTGGAGTCATACTGAAACATAACAAAATGTCTGTAGGTTTGTCTGGAGTCACACTGAAACATAACAAAAGGTATGTAGGTTTGTCTGGAGTCATACTAAAACATAACAAAATGTCTGTAGGTTTGTCTGGAGTCATACTGAACATAACAAAAGGTCTGTAGGTTTGTCTGGAGTCATACTAAAACATAACCAAAGGTCTGTAGGTTTGTCTGGAGTCATACTGAAACATAATAAAAGGTCTGTAGGTTTGTCTGGAGTCACACTGAAACATAACAAAAGGTATGTAGGTTTGTCTGGAGTCATACTGAAACGTAACAAAAGGTCTGTAGGTTTGTCTGGAGTCACACTGAAACATAACACAATGTCTGTAGGTTTGTCTGGAGTCATATTGAAACATAACAAAATGTCTGTAGGTTTGTCTGGAGTCACACTGAAACATAACAAAAGGTCTGTAGGTTTGTCTGGAGTCATACTGAAACATAACAAAATGTCTGTAGGTTTGTCTGGAGTCATATTGAAACATAACAAAATGTCTGTAGGTTTGTCTGGAGTCATACTGAACATAACAAAATGTCTGTAGGTTTGTCTGGAGTCATACTGAAACATAACACAATGTCTGTAGGTTTGTCTGGAGTCATACTGAACATAACAAAATGTCTGTAGGTTTGTCTGGAGTCATACTGAACATAACAAAATGTCTGTAGGTTTGTCTGGAGTCATACTGAACATAACAAAATGTCTGTAGGTTTGTCTGGAGTCATACTGAAACATAACACAATGTCTGTAGGTTTGTCTGGAGTCATACTGAACATAACAAAATGTCTGTAGGTTTGTCTGGAGTCATACTGAACATAACAAAATGTCTGTAGGTTTGTCTGGAGTCATACTGAACATAACAAAATGTCTGTAGGGTTGTCTGGAGTCATACTGAAACATAACAAAAGGTCTGTAGGTTTGTCTGGAGTCATACTGAAACATAACAAAAGGTCTGTAGGGTTTGTCTGGAGTCACACTGAAACATAACAAAATGTCTGTAGGTTTGTCTGGAGTCATACTGAAACATAACAAAAGGTCTGTAGGTTTGTCTTGAGTCACACTGAAACATAACAAAAGGTCTGTAGGTTTGTATGGAGTCATACTAAAACATAAATAAAGGTCTGTAGGTTTGTCTGGAGTCATACTGAAACATAACCAAAGGTCTGTAGGTTTGTCTGGAGTCATACTGAAACATAATAAAAGGTCTGTAGGTTTGTCTGGAGTCACACTGAAACATAACAAAAGGTCTGTAGGTTTGTCTGGAGTCATACTGAAACATAACAAAAGGTCTGTAGGTTTGTCTGGAGTCATACTGAAACATAATAAAAGGTCTCTAGGTTTGTCTGGAGTCACACTGAAACATAACAAAAGGTCTGTAGGTTTGTCTTGAGTCACACTGAAACATAACAAAAGGTCTGTAGTTTTGTATGGAGTCATACTGAAACATAACAAAAGGTCTGTAGGTTTGTCTGGAGTCATACTAAAACATAACCAAAGGTCTGTAGGTTTGTCTGGAGTCATACTGAAACATAACAAAATGTCTGTAGGTTTGTCTGGAGTCACACTGAAACATAACAAAAGGTCTGTAGGTTTGTCTTGAGTCACACTGAAACATAACAAAAGGTCTGTAAGTTTGTATGGAGTCATACTGAAACATAACAAAAGGTCTGTAGGTTTGTCTGGAGTCATACTAAAACATAACCAAAGGTCTGTAGGTTTGTCTGGAGTCATACTGAAACATATCAAAAGGTATGTAGGTTTGTCTCGAGTCATACTGAAACATAACAAAATGTCTGTAGGTTTGTCTGGAGTCATACTAAAACATAACCAAAGGTCTGTAGGTTTGTCTGGAGTCATACTGAAACATAACAAAAGGTCTGTAGGTTTGTCTGGAGTCATACTAAAACATAACCAAAGGTATGTAGGTTTGTCTGGAGTCATACTGAAACATAATAAAAGGTCTGTAGGTTTGTCTGGAGTCACACTGAAACATAACAAAAGGTCTGTAGGTTTGTCTTGAGTCACACTGAAACATAACAAAAGGTCTGTAGGTTTGTATGGAGTCATACTGAAACATAACAAAAGGTCTGTAGGTTTGTCTGGAGTCATACTAAAACATAACCAAAGGTCTGTAGGTTTGTCTGGAGTCATACTGAAACATAACAAAATGTCTGTAGGTTTGTATGGAGTCACACTGAAACATAACAAAAGGTCTGTAGGTTTGTCTTGAGTCACACTGAAACATAAAAAAAGGTCTGTAGGTTTGTATGGAGTCATACTGAAACATAACAAAAGGTCTGTAGGTTTGTCTGGAGTCATACTGAACATAACAAAAGGTCTGTAGGTTTGTCTGGAGTCATACTGAAACATAACAAAATGTCTGTAGGTTTGTCTGGAGTCATACTGAAACATAACAAAAGGTCTGTAGGTTTGTCTGGAGTCACACTGAAACATAACAAAAGGTCTGTAGGTTTGTCTGGAGTCAAACTGAAACATAACAAAATGTCTGTAGGTTTGTCTAGAGTCATACTGAAACATAACAAAAGGTCTGTAGGTTTGTCTGGAGTCATACTGAAACATAACAAAAGGTCTGTAGGTTTGTCTGGAGTCACACTGAAACGTAACAAAAGGTCTGTTTGTCTTTTTGCTGTGGCTGTAAAAACTTTCTTGTACAATATTAACATTTATAGTCCCTCAGCCAGAAAGGATATAACATGTATACGGGACATTAGCAATCTCTCCTTGTACCTACAAATCATAATATATCAAATATTGCATGGCTATAAATTAGTTCATTTTAAAATATCTTGGGCCTGGATCGCTCTTCCGGCTGTACCAGGTGTCCGTAAGATTTTTGTAAATGATTTTATCTGTTTATCTCATTGATAAACATCTGACAAATTTGGTGGAAATCAAGTAAAAACAAACAAGGCTTCAGTGCTCTAAATAACTGCTAATAGGAGTGAGGTGTGTGTTGGGAGAGGAGCATGTGTGTGTGTCAGGAGAGGGGAGATCGGGATGGATGCGAGTCGGATCAGATATGATTGCTTTTCAAACTTGTCGAGCTTTTATAAATATTAAGATTCTGAACAAGTCTGGTAAAGATCAGATGAAATATGAAGGCCCTATCATCTTAAAGTACTATCCCGCCAACAATAGACACATTTTACGCATGTACACCATCTCTAAACTACTGATCATGAGATATCTTATATAACTTACATATTTTGAGAATCCAAACTCTATAGACAAAATATAAACAGCTTTAACCAGCCAGGCCAATTACCAAACTCATAATTCATTTTACGCAAATTGGGTATCTTTAACCTGGATTTTAAGAACCCGTGAATAAACCTATACTTTTAATTGGTAAATATACATTTTTATATGACCTGAATACCTCGAATGAGTTTTGCTAAAACGATTTTGTAGTGTAATTGTGCCAATATTTGGCGGGTTAGTTTCTTTAATAACAAAAAATATGGCATATTTAACTAAATCAAGGGCCATAAGTCCGGTGTTACTAATTCGATCTAGATGGTTATCGAACTTGTCTGAGCTTTCAATGATATCATCAATCTGGAAAGGTTGATAAAGATCAGATGAAATATGAAGACTTTATCGATCATAACAAGGCAAAGTTTAACAAACAACAGACAACTCACCGTCCTTAGTCTGAGCGTTTGGCCAGTAGAGCTAATAATATTCTGAAGTCGAATTTATTTCAATTTAAAATTGTACTTAGAGACCTAGTTGTGTGAAATATTGCCTGTACACAACAAACAATGAAAATGAATAAAGTCTTCCTTATATGTCAGCTATACTACACAAAAGACATGGAAATGAGGCTTGGAAATCAACACTGCGAACACCAGTCTTGTCTACCTGTACTTGTCTCCACTCGACTGCCTGAATGCCACCCATCACTGCCATTAGGGCGGGATTTCCATCAGCCGACGTCTCGTCATAGGACAAACAAAGCGGCCCACGTGTACACCCAGGTTCACTAGTCCTACCCCCGGTGGTGACAGATTCACCAGACTTGCCATCTTCCCTCCAGAATGCCTGGAATGTAGAAAGGGCATAGTTATATAATATAAATGTATTCTTTCTTTTAAGATCGCAATGATCGGAAAGGTTATTTGGAAAGAACATAACCGCACAGCGGTGTCTTAGTGGTATATTGTTAATCTCTCTTGCGCGAAGTCAATACCCGGTCAGGTCACATCAAATCCTCATAAAAACGCTACTTGTACCTCCCTTGCTTGATGTTAATCATAATAAAGGGTAGAGCTTGGACTAGTCCACCCAATATCAGTATAATTTATCATGTCATGTGTCTAAGTATCACTATAATTTATCATGTCATGTGTCTATGTATCACTATAATTTATCATGTCATGTGTCTACGTATCACTATAATTTATCTTGTTATGTGTCTACGTATCAGTATAATTTATCATGTCCTGTGTCTATGTATCACTATAATTTATCATGTCCTGTGTCTACGTATCACTATAATTTATCATGTCCTGTGTCTACATATCAGTATAATTTATCATGTCCTGTGTCTATGTATCACTATAATTTATTATGTCCTGTGACTACATATCAGTATAATTTATCATGTCCTGTGTCTACGTATCAGTATAATTTATCATGTCCTGTGTCTACGTATCACTATAATTTATCATGTCCTGTGTCTACGTATCAGTATTATTTATCATGTCCTGTGTCTACGTATCACTATAATTTATTATGTCCTGTGTCTACGTATCAGTATAATTTATCATGTCCTGTGTCTACGTATCAGTATAATTTATCATGTCCTGTGTCTACGTATCAGTATAATTTATCATGTCCTGTGTCTACGTATCACTATAATTTATCATGTCCTGTGTCTACATATCAGTATAATTTATCATGTCCTGTGTCTACGTATCACTATAATTTATTATGTCCTGTGTCTACATATCAGTATAATTTATCATGTCCTGTGTCTATGTATCACTATAATTTATCATGTCCTGTGTCTACGTATCACTATAATTTATCATGTCCTGTGTCTACATACCAGTATAATTTATCATGTCCTGTGTCTATGTATCACTATAATTTATCATGTCCTGTGTCTACATATCAGTATAATTTATCATGTCATGTGTCTACGTATCACTATAATTTATCATGTCCTGTGTCTACATATCAGTATAATTTATCATGTCCTGTGTCTACGTATCGCTATAATTTATCATGTCCTTTGTCTACGTATCAGTATAATTTATCATGTCCTGTGTCTACGTATCGCTATAATTTATCATGTCCTGTGTCTATGTATCACTATAATTTATCATGTCCTGTGTCTACATATTAGTATAATTTATCATGTCACTGTGATGCGACTGATCGATTGTTAAAAGCGATGTTAGCCCTTAACCTGCTACATATATATAATGGACTGTTCTTTCTTTGAATTAAGACCATTGCATTTATGTGACAAAGGGACTGATCATTGTAAACCCTGATCAGCCTGAGAGTTGAGAGTTACTCACAGTCTGACCTGGGTTTACAATGGACACAAAGGCTATTATAGTTGTCCTAAGTGGGTTATGGGTTAAACTTCATCCGCATGGAATATCATAAACATAAATATGAGAGGGTATTCCAACTAACAATTTAATAAAAATATTTTTTTTGTAAAATTTCAGTGTAAGTCACTGTTTCAACTTGTTTTTTACAATACTAGACCATCCTCATTAATTATAATTAATCCAAATCTGATGCTTTATTTATCACAAATGCACTCATCATTTCTAACATCTTCAATATACATGTATTACGGTACCATTTTAAACAAGTGTATATTGATTTTACGAAACTAGTTTTGTAACGGATTAACAACAAGCTGCTATAGCTTTAGAACAAGTTAGAAAATCAAATAGTAAGTAATAAATTGCTTTAAGATTCTGTTTATTACTAGTACATGTTTGTATGTCTGTCAGCCGCATCAACATCCACTGTAAAGGTGCCTTCCTGAGCACCTTTATTAGAAGCATTACATATCAAGGATGTAATTTAATAAGTGATCTTTCATATGATATTGAAAGATATAAACATTATTTAACTGCTGGATCGATTATAGGAAAATCCTTCACGAGATGAAACAAAAAAACAAAAAACACGCCTACAATCAAGTAAAGGATTTCCATATAATCGATCACAACAGTTAAAATAATCTATTTATTACATTTTTAATCAGAGTATGTTTAATTTCAACCTAAATTATTTGATTTATTGAACATTATCGATGGATAACGTCAACGTCAGCAGCACTTTATTGACGTCATAACTCAACGTCACAGTTAGTTATTTTTGAGTTCGGAGTTAGTTATTAATATGTAGCGATTAAGAATATTCTTTCACTGAGAAATCCCAATCTTTCACCCACATAAATGTAATAAATATCTGTAATTCATTAGGATACTAACCTGTTTGTAGGTTATGATAAATTTGACATAGTTTGCCATTGGCATTCGTTTAATGAGCTCCTTGTTAACTGTAGGCAGGTATGGTTCAAACTTTATCTTCCCTGTTTAAAATACAGTAAAATACAAATGATCAACAGTTTTTTTTCTACAACGCTAGCAAGAAATCAAAGACATTCAGATATGGTTACATTACTACCGACCGTGTTCAGTAGGTCCATGTTTCGCAGCATGACTTCTATATACATGTACCTGCAATGCTTGCAATAGCTTTACAAGGTACATGTTGTGTGCGACTTCAAGCCTAAAGCTATATATTTGTATAAGTTGTTCATAATATCAGATGTACAAAAACATGAATATTTATTTTTGTATTCTTTTAAAGACTAAATAATTAACAAATCATGCATGGAGGACCATATGCAAATTCATGGTCAGATCACAAAAGGTATATGGATCGAAGTGAAACAATAACGTTATCACCAAATCATCAGCATAGCACATATTTTATATAAAATATACATGCACAGCCCAAAGCATGGCATATTGCGCATTTTACAAACGTCGGCCCAGAGGCCGCATCATAGTGGTTGGCATACACAAATATTGACCAGCTGACGTCATATAGCACAAAGAAGGAAATATGTAAATGAAGCATAATATTTATGTATGCTGGCCCTGCTGGGCCCTGAGGATTGTGGCATGTTTGTTGATATATAAACCTCATTCACTTATCTTGTTGTTTGCGTTTATATAACTGTACCTATTTGAGATGGAGGTATGGCAAGTACTGCTTTCCGACACGTGTATGTGTTCCCTTTCTCTGTGATCAACTGCACATCATGTTGACCCTGCTTCTGTGTTATGGAGGCCACAACCTCCGCCAGCCTCACCCTCGATTGACCAAGCTCCTCAGCCATTATCTTGGAGATCTGTTGTGTACCACCCTATCAAAATTAACAATAAGCATTATTTAATATCTACCATGGTTTATTAAAGGTAATTTAGTGACACAGCCAAACAATCTTTATTATTGAGAGTTGTAGTGACACAGCCAAACAATCTTTATTACTGGGAGTTGTAGTGACACAGCCAAACAATCTTTATTACTGAGAGTTGTAGTGACACAGCCAAACAATCTTTATTACTGAGAGTTGTAGTGACACAGCCAAACAATCTTTATTACTGAGAGTTGTAGTGACACAGCCAAACAATCTTTATTACTGAGAGTTGTAGTGACACAGCCAAACAATCTTTATTACTGAGAGTTGTAGTGACACAGCCAAACAATCTTTATTACTGAGAGTTGTAGTGACACAGCCAAACAATCTTTATTACTGAGAGTTGTAGTGACAAAGCCAATCTTTATTACTGAGAGTTGTAGTGACACAGCCAAACAATCTTGAATTATTGAGAGTTGTAGTGACACAGCCAAACAATCTTTATTACTGAGAGTTGTAGTGACACAGCCAAACAATCTTTATTACTGAGAGTTGTAGTGACACAGCCCAACACTCCTTATTACTGAGAGTTCTAAAAAACTGGAAAAAAAGTTTAAGAATGATCATAATCAGATAATAAACAAAGACAATATAACCCTTTTGTAGGTTGTTCTAAAATGGATATGGGAGTCACCATTTTGAGAAATATGATGTCAAAGTTATAAATTACCACATATGCCATACTGGTTAATATCATTTAAAGCAAAAAAACTCTGAAAATGAATGCAAAATCCTTTAATGGCCATATAATGCATTGTTACACTTTAGTATATACCTAATTTTCATACATTAGCTGTGATTTTCTCCAGATAACGTATTTATAAATATTTTGTATAGGCTTATTTTCAACCTTAATGGAAATAAAACAGACTTTTGTGTCAAGTATTAGCATATTATATTACATTAAATTTACATTAAATTACCTGAATGTACCCATGTGTTATCTGAAACAACTAATTTCAAACTTCAACTTCAGTAAAAAGTTATGTGACCTTCATAAACAACACCTGTGCTATAAATAAACCATTTGGCCCTGCACACCTCCTGTTTTATGCTTAGCACAGCATTCATGGGATACAGCATAACAGTAAATCACTTTACACATGAGGTATTGAACTATTTATCTAACATAGTTTTCAAAGTTTAAAGATACTAACCCGCCAAATAACAGCAACATTACACTACTAAAGAGTTTATCAAAACTCTGTCCAGGTGTTCAGGTCATATAATAATGTATATGTGCCCATTAAAAGTTAATGTTTATTCACGGGTTCTTTAAATACAGGTGACTGAATATGCGTAAAATGAGTTGATAACTTTTAATTTGAAGTTCCAGTTTTAGGGTTTGGCCTGGCTAGTTAAACCCATTTATACTGTGCATGTAGAATTTGGATTCTCAAAGTAATCAAAAAATAAATAGAAGCGGTATAAATAAGTTGTAATATTTCGCTGTTGTTGGTGGGATAGAGAATTTAATTCTATTCTGTTGATTGGATTCGTAATTTTCCACGCATTAAGGCTTCTGAATACTTCCTCATCGGCTTCATTTTGCATTTAAACTAAAAGGGTGTTCCACGGAACACGTGCGTTGCCTGGCATGTGCTTATTTCAGGCTTGGGTTTAGGCTGCAGATTGAAGATTTATGAAAAGGGACATAACTATGCTGAAATGAAAATCTGAGTTATTGGTCATGTGTAATGACATTCCTTGAGGTAAGATGAAGACGTGTGTGAAATTTCATGAACAAAGGTCAAATTCTTTTCAAGTTATGGCCAAGGTTAGGTTGCAGGTTAAAGTGTGACGGATGCTGGAAGGACGAAAGTGTGACAGACAATTGACAATGTAATCACTAACAGTCTGCCATGCTAAGCAGATGACACAATAAGCATACTCTGCCTTTAAGAACATACCTTGACCAAATATTCCTGGGCAGTATAAGGCGTGGCTTCCACCAGATTTTTGAGCCCGCTAGCCGCAGAAACGTAGGTTAGAAAGTACAGGAGGGATACCTGGGACACATCTACTCCAAACACAGCTGTTATGGCCACACCTAGTGTCTCCTTGGCCTCTGTCAAATACACAAATATGGGATCCATATACAAAATAGGGAATACAGTACCTTATTTAATTACGTCATGCAAGACTGCGAATCCTTTATCTTTTGTTGGTACCATACATCATGGTTTTCCAATGAATGGCAACTTTGTAGGGACATAAGTGATTAAAAGCCAGCTTCTCTGATCATTAAAAGCCTTTTTGAATTGTTTAATTAAAAAAAAAAATTGGCTTTAATAGATGAAATATTTAAATATCAAAAATCGCAGAAATACCAAAATCGTAAAAATGTCTGGTAAGGTCGGAGGAGGCTCTGATTAAGATATAAATAAAAACAATATGTCTACCAATGAATGATTAAGGATATAAAATGAGTTCTAATGCAACATAATATACTGTTTTTAGTTAAATCAAGTGCCAGATATTGGTAGTTTTCAAACTAGTCCGAGCTTTTATTGATGCTGAGATTCTGAACAAGTTTAGTAAAGATCGGATGTAAAACAAACATGACAAAGGTGCAAAAGTGTTAACAAGGCACAATATAGTGTGTTTTTTTATGAAATCAAGTGCCATAACTCGGATGTTTAATATTCGATATTGTGATTTTTGAACTCATTCAGGCTATCATTGAAATTAAGTCTATGACCAAGTTTGGTGAAGATCGGATGCAAAAGGAAGGTGTTAGAGTGTTGACAAAGTAAAATATAGCATTTTTTCATTAAATCAAGTGCCATACCTCTGTTGTGTATTTTCCGATACAGGTGTTTTTCAAATTTGTCTGAAACTTTATTGCAATTCTTAAAGACTCATACCAAGTTTGGATACAAAATGATAGGACTAGAGAGTTGAAAAGGCAAAAGATAGCATTTTTCATTAAATCAAGAGCCATAACTCTAGCGTCTATATTCCAACATGGGTGGTTTTCGAACTCGTCCAAGTTTTCATTGATATTTAGATCCTAACAAGAAATGTCACTGTAAGTGATAAATGCCCCCGAAGTGGTTTGTGAATATATGAACGATATGTTTATGCACACAGCTCAAAATGTGATGACATCATAAGTTTGAACCATGTTTATAAATATTCATGGGCATAATGGTAAGATCAGGTAAAGGTTCAGCAAAACTGGAAGGTGACCGATGACAACTGTTATACACCGAACTCAAACAATATGACGTCATTCAAATACAGGGTCATAAGGCATCTTCTGACCTCTAAGTGTGACATTTAACTTGAACACACATCATCTTGTTCTGGTGAACATTTCTACCAGGTTATATAAAATTCCTTCAACAGATGACAAAGTTATAGATTGGACACGACTTACATGACTTCAAATACAGGGACATATGTCTTCTGACCTCTAAGTATGACTTTGACCTTGAAGCTACTGACCCGGATTTTGCTTGCGACACACTTGTTGTGGTGAACACTTCTGCCAAGTTATTTGAAAATCCCTCCATGAATGTCAGAATTATTTACCGGACATGAAATATGGACACAAAAGAACTTCTTTTTTACCTTTGACCTCCAAGTGTGACCTTGAACTTGAAGCTACTGACCTGGATTTTGCGCGTGACACATCATCTTGTTGAAGTGAACACTTGTGGCAGGTTATTTGAAAATCTCTCCATGAAAGTCACAGTTATTTACCGGACACAAAATATGAACACAAAAGTACTTCTTTTTGACCTTTGACCTCTAAGTATGACCTTTACCTTGAAGCTACAGACAATGAATTTGCATGTGACACATCCTCTTGTTGTGGTGAACATTTGTAACTGGTTATTTGAAAATCTCTACATGAATATCACAGTTATTTGCAGACACAAAAGTACTTCTTTCTGACCTTTGACCTCTTAGTGTGACCTTTGACCTCTTAGTGTGACCTTGACCTTGGAGCCACGGACCTGGACTTGTCATCTTGTTGTGGTGAGCAATTGTGCCAAGTTATTTGGAAAACCATCCATTATTATCCGAGTTATTTACCAGACACGATTGTACGGACGAACGGAAGGAAGGACTGACTGACGGACGGTGCGACTACTACATGCCACCCTTCGTGGGCATAAAAACATTTGGTAGAGATCAGATGCAAAATGAAGGTGCCATGCAGCGTGTTGACAAGGTAATTTTTCATTAAATCAAGCCTTAAATTAAGGTATTGCAATCATTCATGGTTAATTAACACTTAACCTGCTAAGCACAACTATAATAGCCTTTGCGTTCATTGTAAACCAAGATCAGCCTGTGAGTAAGGTCAGGATTTACAATGTCCAGCTGCTGATCAGTCATTTTCCCTAAAACACCCCTTTGTCACATAAATGGAATGGTCTTAATTTACAGAAAGAACAGTCCATTATATATATGTAGCAGTTTAAGGGTTAAATAACAGCAAAATTACACCACAAATCTCATGGTTTATCAAAACTCTATCCAGGTGTTCAGGTCATATAATAATGTATATGTGCCAATTAAAAATATGTGTTACTGAATATGCGTAAATGAATTATGAGTTGCTTTAAAGGGCACACCTAAGTGTGTATTATATAGGACATATTAATCGTGTATACTATGTTGTATGGGTATATAGGGCACAATCGAATGTGTGTATATAGGACATATTAATCATGTATACTATGTTGTATAGATATATAAGGCACAATCAAGTGTGTATTATATAGGACATATTAATCATGTATACTATGTTGTATAGATATATAGGGCAAAATCAAGTGTGTGTATATACGACATATTAATCATGTATACTATGTTGTATAGATATATAGGGCACAATCAAGTGTGTGTATATAGGACATATTAATCATGTATACTATGTTGTATAGATATATAGGGAACAATCAAGTGTGTGTATATAGGACATATTAATCATGTATACTATGTTGAATAGATATATAGGGCACAATCAAGTGTGTGTATATAGGACATATTAATCATGTATACTATGTTGTATAGATATATAGGGCACAATCAAGTGTGTGTATATAGGACATATTAATCATGTATACTATGTTGTATAGATATATAGGGCACAATCGAGTGTGTGTATATAGGACATATTAATCATGTATATTATGTTGTATAGATATATAGGGCACAATCGAGTGTGTGTATATAGGACATATTAATCATGTATACTATGTTGTATAGATATATAGGGCACAATCGAGTGTGTGTATATAGGACATATTAATCATGTATACTATGTTGTATAGACATATAGGGCACAATCAAGTGTGTGTATATAGGACATAGTAATCATGTATACTATGTTGTATAGATATATAGGGCACAATCAAGTGTGTGTATATAGGACATATTAATCATGTATACTATGTTGTATAGATATATAGGGCACAATCAAGTGTGTGTATATAGGACATATTAATCATGTATACTATGTTGTATAGATATATAGGGCACAATCAAGTGTGTATTATATAGGACATATTAATCGTGTATACTATGTTGTATAGATATATAGGGCGCAATCGAGTGTGTGTATATAGGACATATTAATCGTGTATACTATGTTGTATAGATATATAGGGCACAATCGAGTGTGTGTATATAGGACATATTAATCATGTATACTATGTTGTATAGATATATAGGGCACAATCGAGTGTGTGTATATAGGACATATTAATCGTGTATACTATGTTGTATAGATATATAGGGCACAATCAAGTGTGTGTATATAGGACATATTAATCGTGTATACTATGTAGTATAGATATATAGGGCACAATCAAGTGTGTGTATATAGGACATATTAATCATGTATACTATGTTGTATAGATATATAGGGCACAATCGAGTGTGTGTATATAGGACATTTTAATCATGTATACTATGTTGTATAGATATATAGGGCACAATCCAGTGTGTGTATATAGGACATTTTAATCATGTATACTATGTTGTTTAGATATATAGGGCACAATCAAGTGTGTATTATATAGGACATATTAATCGTGTATACTATGTTGTATAGATATATAGGCACAATCGAGTGTGTGTTTATAGGACATAGTAATCATGTATACTATGTTGTATAGATATATAAGGCACAATCAAGTGTGTATTATATAGGACATATTAATCGTGTATACTATGTTGTATATATATATAGGGCACAATCAAGTGTGTGTATATAGGACATATTAATCATGTATACTATGTTGTATAGATATATAGGGCACAATCAAGTGTGTGTATATAGGACATATTAATCATGTATACTATGTTGTATAGATATATAGGGAACAATCGAGTGTGTGTATATAGGACATATTAATCATGTATACTATGTTGTATAGATATATAGGGCACAATCAGGTGTGTATTATATAGGACATATTAATCATGTATACTATATTGTATAGATATATAGAGCACAATAAAGTGTGTATTATATAGGACATATTAATCATGTATACTATGTTGTATAGATATAGAGGGCACAATCAAGTGTGTGTATATAGGACATATTAATCATGTATACTATGTTGTATAGATATATAGGGCACAATCAAGTTCGTGTATATAGGTCATATTAATCATGTATACTATGTTGTATAGATATATAGGGCACAATCAAGTGTGTATTATATAGGACATATTAATCATGTATACTATGTTGTATAGATATATAGGGCACAATCAAGTGGGTGTATATAGGACATATTAATCATGTATACTATGTTGTATAGATATATAGGGCACAATCAAGTGTGTGTATATAGGACATATTAATCATTAATACTATGTTGTATAGATATATAGGGCAAAATAAAGTGTGTGTATATAGGACATATTAATCATGTACACTATGTTGTATAGATATGTAGGGCACAATCAAGTGTATTATATAGGACATATTAATCATGTATACTATGTTGTATAGATATATATGGCACAATCAAGTGTGTGTATATATAGGACATATTTATCATGTATACTATGTTGTATAGATATATAGGGCACAATCAAGTGTGTATACATAGGACATATTAATTGTGTATACTATGCAGTATGGGTATATAGGGCACAGACATAAGTCGAGTGAACATTTTTAAAGTATAATCAATAGCTGTCTGTTTATTTCCCCTAATGGAGAATGGTGTGTTAAATTAACCTTTTTTTCCTCGATAAAGCAAATGAAAATCTTTTTCATTTAACATGAACATAGAAAATTACAAAATGATAATTGAATACTCATCTCTCCTGTGAAATATTTTCAACATTTAAAATTGTTTTTCAATTTCTTGACTTACAATTTAAACCCTGATCCAGGAAGTAATTGTCAGTATCTGATAACAACAGGTAAACATTCCTTACGAGTCATGTGATACACAAACCTTCGATCAATGATAAACTTTACATTTCACAATCAACCACAATAATGGCCACTGGAAGAAACTTTGGGACTTCGTCTATTTACAAAGCAGGACATGAGGAGTATTTTGAGGTGAGCTGTACTCCCTGTGCAGATGATGGCAGGAACTCAGAGGCAGTGAAGTTTTGTGAAGATTGTGGTCACTATTTGTGTTCAAAATGTTTGAAAGATCATACAAAATTTCCGTCACTTAGAAACCATAAACTTCTGGACCCAGAGGCTATGACAGGGGGAAATGCACGAGCAGCCAAGTTTGTACCCACCGAGCCATGTCCAAGTCACCGTGGGAGCCTGATTGACACCCACTGCGGGGATCATGATGTCGTCTGCTGCCCCACTTGTGTGTCGTTAGAGCACAGGTATGTGTATTTATAGTACTTATATATATACCCACCGAGCCATGTACAAGCTTGGTTGACACCCATGCACTGCGGGGATCACAATAATGTCGGCTGTAGCACTTGTGTGTCGTTAGAGCACAGGTATGTGAATTTCCAGTACTTATATATACTGAAAGGAAAAAGAAACGCAGGGTGCGTATTTCCGCTATATATTGCATATACTGCACACTTAATTCCATATATATTCCAAAGAAATCCCAAGATGTTTTGTAAAAAAAAAAAGTGCAGTTAGAGAAAGGACACAACTGTGATGTAGACGTTTTAATCACAGGACACGCTGTAACAAGAAATTCATAAATGCTGAAGTTCCTCTTTGAAAAATTGAGCCAGTTCAGTACTGTATTAAATGTTAAGTGATTGCAACATTTAAAGCCTAAGTTTGCTTACCTGCTTGAGCCAAATGCGCATTCTGACGATAATGAAACTTTAAAGGGGTAACCATTGGTGTGTTCAGTGCTGTTTAAATCTTCATTCTAAAAGGACAGGCCTAATGTCGCCCTGTACCTTTCGATTAGCAGTAGCATATTAAACATACAATATATAGCGGAAATACGCACCCTGCGTTTCTTTTTCCTTTCAGTATATATATACCCACTGAGCCATGTCCAAATCACCACAGGAGCCTGACTGACACTCACTGCGGGGATCACAATGTCGTCTGCTGCCCCACTTGTGTGTCGTTCTATTTTCGACCTATTCTATTATAATCAATTTTAATGGGATTTGATTTGAAAGTGTCTTTCAATTGTTGATGGCTGGATAGAGTCAATTGATTTTACTTTTTGGTTGGAACTGAACCTGCCATCCCACTTTAGATTTAAAACGAGGCCCAAGAGGGCCTGTGGATGCTCTACTGGCTAACATGGCTCTTATAACATCAATGAAGCGAGTGACTGCAATTTATTGTTTTTTTGAAAGTATTGGGCAAAATACAGCATTTTTAACTATATCAAGGGCCATAATTAAAAAAAACTGGTAAAGTTTGGTAAAGATCAGATGAAAAATGAAGGCCCTATCATATTAACGAGGCAAACTATAGCATTTTTAACGAAATCAAGGTCCATAACTCCGCTGTTACTGGTCCGATCTGGCTAGTTTTTGAACTTTTTCCGAGCTTTCATTGATATTAACAATCTGGTAAAGTTTGGTAAAGATCGGATAAAAATTGAAGGCCTATCATCTTAACAAGGCAAAATATAGCATTTTTAACTAAATAAAGAGCCATAACTCCACTGTTACTGGTCTGATCTGGCTGGTTTTTGGATCTCGTCTAAGCTTTCATTGATATTAACAATCTGGTAAAGTTTGGTAAAGGTCGGATGAAAAATGAAGGCCCCGTTGTCTTAACGAGGCAAAATTATAGCACTTTTAACTAAATCAAGAGCTATAACTCCGCTGTTACTGGTCAGATCTGGCTGGTTTTCGAACTTGTCCGAGCTTTTATTGATATTAACAATCTGGTAAGGTTTCGTAAAGATCGGATAAAAATTGAAGGCCCTATCGTCTTAACAAGGCAAAATATAGCATTTTAACTAAATCAAGGGCCATAACTCTGCTGTTACTGGTCCGATCTGCCTGGTTTTCAAACTTATCTGAGCTTTCATCGACATTAGCAATCTGGTAAAGTCTGGTAAAGATCGGATGAAAAATGAAGGCCCTATCGTCTTAACGAGGCAAAATATAGCATTTTTAACTAAATCAAGGGCCATAACTCCACTGTAACTGGTCCGATCTGGCTGGTTTTTGAACTTGTCCGAGCTTTCATTGATATTAACAACCTGTTAGAGTTTGGTAAAAATCAGATGAAAAATTAAGGCCCTATCGTCTTAACGAGACAAAAGTTAACGACGGACAACGGACGACGGACAACTCGCCATCCCATAAGCTCTACTAAAATGGTCTGTCAGTCAGTGCCAGAGAGTTAATTTGCTTTTATTTATTTATTTATTTTTATTTTTATTTCTTAAAAGCTGTACCCACATTATCTCCAATCCTGGATCTGTGCATATATTATGTTATTTCGGCTAGCCCATAGAGAGGGTAACGATACATAGGATTAATCTGGGAACCCTGCACTTATGGCAAGCCGTTTTCACATTTAATCACTATTTAGCAATATCGCTAATTCAATTACCGCTATCAAAAATTCAATCACTGATATCAAAAACTCATTTATCGATATCGCTAATTCTTTTAGTGATATCAGTAATGCAATTCTTGATATCGCTAAATACTATATATTTCGATATTGAGAATTGAATTGTTGATATATCGCTAATTCAATTTTTGATAAAGCTAATTCAAATGTTCGAAATATCAAAAAATGAAAAGCAGTTATTGATATCAATAATTCAATTTTTGATATCGCTAATTCAATTTTTGATATGGCTAATAGAACATTTACTTCTCCCTTTTAAACAAAATTGGCCCTGCTTCAAAATGGTACCAGTCTCGCGCTGAATTCAACATGGCGGGAATCAGCAGCCAACACTGTTGAAATTTGGGATTTAAAAGCTATACTGAAAAAATAAAGTTTAGCAAGCCCTTATGCACATCTAGCTTAAATAAATGTAATGTTATTTTATATTGAATAGAATAGCATAGAATATAATTTTATTGTCGTAATATTCATAACAATGTGAACATGACAATGAACAAACAGGAAATCAAATCATATGATAGCAATTAAGATAACATATGGATTACATACAAGGAAAGAACAGCAGATTTTAATGAACTATTATAAATGATACCCAAGTATTGAGGGCCTGCACAAGACACTCCCAAATTGACTTGATACACACCCCACTTTCGGAAACCTTAAAAGAAGTAAAAAAACCGCGTACTATACAAGGTAAAATATGGTATATCTCCCTGTTTCTATAAATAAACAATGTGCACATATCCGAAGTCTTGTGTAACTATGTTTTATATTTGGATCAACATTTAATATAAGATAATTTTCAAATTTTTACTAGCCTGTAAAATGAAAGTTTTTTTATTTAAAGACAACTGATCTTTCCACCATGAACAATATATACTTCTAATTTACGTTTTAAGGCATTGATAATATTATTAACATTAAAAGTAGTTTTGTTTAACCACAAATGTTCGAAACCTAGGTGTATTAAAATGTTTTTAATGGCCAATATCCATTCGGAATCCATGTCTGATTCACTGTCCTTTAAACATTTATATGCCAGTGACTGCGTGTTACTGTTATGAAGGTGTAGCCAATATTTGATGGAGTGTATAACTACATAAATGCCAATAGGGTAAGCTCCAAGTTCACCTCTTACGATCAAGTTTACTTAATTTCATTTGAATTGGGCCCCACACCTCCGAGCAATATGTAATGATAGGTTTTATGATGGAATCAAACAATTTTAAGCTCAGTTTAGGTGGGATATTTTTAATGGGCAGTTTTTGCTTCATAAGGTATAATGCTTTTAAGCCCCTATGTGATAAGTTATTACTGTCAATGAGACCAGATGATTTAATTACTACACCAAGGTATTTGTACTCATTTACAATATCCAATTATTGTCCTTTATATAAAAAGTCGATGTAAACCGGGCGGTCCCGTGTATCGGTCTATCCTCCGAGCACGTTAAAGAACCATAGGAATCTATTTGATAATAAGAGTAGGGCACGGTTCCCGGGTTCCTATGTATCCTTCCCCTCTCTCTGTGGTGGCTCTAAATAACCTATACTGTGTTGATGAGCCGTTAAACAACATTCAATTATATAAAAAGTCAAATCCCTTTAATTTGCGTCCCGATTTATTAAAAATGACTATTTTGCTCTTTGCAACATTTAAAGTAAGACTCCATTAAGATAGTGTTCAAGTTTACGGAGTGCCTGTTGAAGGCTTGTGCTACTACAAGAAAATAGGATAATATCATCAGCATACATCAAACAGCTTAATTTCTCATTGTCAATAGTGATTTGATCACATGTTTCATCAAAAATAAGTGGTAGATCATTTACATAAATATTGAACAATTTAGGGCTAAGAACACAGCCTTGCTTAACACCAATTGATGTTGTAAATTGGCTTGTTAATCCATGAGCTGTCTTAATGCTAAAGTTACCTCTCTATACATATCAATAATAACTGTTAAAAAATTACCACCTATACCATACGTATGGAGTTTGTAAAAAATACCATCCCGCCATACGGTATCAAAGGCTTTCTCCAGATCTATAAAGCACACAAACAATTTCCCTTTCTTTCGTAAAATCTTATTAACAATGTTTGTAAAGACCAGAACATGATCCGAAGTATGACATTTTGGTTTAAACCCAATCTGACATTTATTTATAATATTGTATTCATCTAAATATCTTTGTCAAGTCTATTGTCAAGAATTTTACAATATAATTTAGCTAGACAACTAGACATAGCTATACCCCTATAGTTAGAAGGGTTTTCTGCATCTCCACCTTTGTGAATAGGTTTAATTAAATTGTTCCTCCAAATCTGGGGAAAGCATGCCTTTTTCAATAAAGAATTAAACAATTTCAAATAACATGCTAGCATAACAGATGTTGATGCTTTGATCATTTCATTAGTGATCACGTCAGATCCACTTGACTCTTATTTTTAAGACTGGATATAGCTTTGACCAATTCATGTTGACTTATTTCATAATCAAGTTTATTATTTACGTCAATGTCTGTAATTGTATATGATTTATCTCTATTAATGTTTTTACCCATAAGTTTTTTAAAGTGTGACAACCATTCCCCGGGTGAAAGATACACTGACTATCAAATCAATGAGAATATAGTTAAACAAGAGGTCAATGACCTTGAAGCTCTACTGATTGATTTTGATTTCAGGAAGTAGTCGCTACAAACTGGTTTTTTGAAAATCTATTTTTAGCCGTGGTGGCCATCTTGAATTTCCGGCCGACCTGAAATTTTGCTAGGATCAAGAGCAACATTCCTGTGAAGTTTCATGAAAATCCGTCAAGTAGTTTCAGAGGAGTAGTCGCTACAAGTTTTCATTATATAACTCTATGTAAACAAAGATGGCCACTGACAGCCATGTTTAACAATAAATCAAAATAATGTTCGACTCAGATAACCATCATGTCATGCTGATCATTTTAGAAAAAGTCCCATATCAATATCTCTTATAGTTTTCAAGAAGTAGTCGCTACAAACTTATTTGTTAAAAATCTATTTTTAGCCATGGCGGCCATCTTGAATTTCCGGCCGACCTGAAATTTTGCTTAGATCAATTAGACATCAAGAGCAACATTCCTGTGAAGTTTCATGAAAATCCGTCAAGTAGTTTCAGAGGAGTAGTCGCTACAAGTTATCATTATATAACTCTTATGTAAACATACATGGCCACTGGCAGCCATGTTTAACGTCGAATCAAACTTGTATTTTGAAAATCTATTTTTAGCCATGGCGGCCATCTTGAATTTCCGGCCGACCTGAATTTTTGCAAGGATCAATTAGACATCAAGAGCAACATTTGTGTGAAGTTTCATGAAAATCCGTTAAGTATTTTCAGAGGAGTAGTCGCTACAAGTTATCATTATATAACTCTATGTAAACAAAGATGGCCACTGGCAGCCATGTTTAACGTCGAATCAAAATAATGTTCGACTCGGATAACCATCATGTCATGCTGATAATTTTAGAAAAAGTCCCATATCAATATCTCTTATAGTTTTCAAGAAGTAGTCGCTACAAACTTATTTTTTAAAAATCTATTTTTAGCCGTGGCGGCCATCTTGAATTTCCGGCCAACCTGAAATTTTGCTAGGATCAATTAGACATCAAGAGCAACATTCCTGTGAAGTTTCATGAAAATCCGTCAAGTAGTTTCAGAGGAGTAGTCGCTACAAGTTTTCATTATATAACTCTATGTAAACAAAGATGGCCGCTGGCAGCCATGTTTAACGTCGAATCAAAACGATTTTCGACAAGGACCAACATCATGTCATGCTGATCATTTTAGAAAAAGTCCCATATCAATATCTCTTATAGTTTTCAAGAAGTAGTCGCTACAAACTTATTTTTTAAAAATCAATTTTTAGCCGTGGCGGCCATCATGAATTTCCGGCCGACCTGAAATTTTGCTAGGATTAATTAGACATCAAGAGCAACATTCCTGTGAAGTTTCATGAAAATCCGTCAAGTAGTTTCAGAGGAGTAGTCGCTACAAGTTTTCATTATATAACTCTATGTAAACAAAGATGGCCGCTGGCAGCCATGTTTAACGTCGAATCAAAACGATTTTCGACAAGGACCAACATCATGTCATGCTGATCATTTTAGAAAAAGTCCCATAGCAATATCTCTTAGAGTTTTCAAGAAGTAGTCGCTACAAACTTGTTTTTTAAAAACCTATTTTTAGATTTGGCGGCCATCTTGGATTTCACATCTATATGAATTTTTGCTAGGATCAACTAGACTTCATGGGCAACATTTCTGTAAAGTTTCATGAAAATCTATTCAGTAGTTTCAGAGGAGTAGTCGCTACAAAAAAAAAGTTAATGGACGGACGGACGACGGACGCCGCACCACGGCATAAGCTCTGCTGATCTCTGATCAGTAGAGCTAAAAACACAAAAAAAAACACAACAACATTATATGAAACGTATGCGGGTAAGTTATGATTGACTTGTCACTATCAAATTAAATGAGTATACAGTTTACAGTGTTCTCCCCAGAAATCTTTGAAGGCATGTCGCCTTTATCACTGAAGTATTGCAAAGTATTTTAAATCATCGGCATGACTTAGGTTAATCTTCTTTTTCACTTACTTTTTGTATTCCAATGTAAGTATCAGAGTTATCTCCCATTTAGTTAAAACATACTATTTCACATTTAAAAATACAAATAAGGTAAAGAGCAACATTAAACATTATAAAATGACTGGTATGGGTCTCAAGTTATAAAAAACGCTAAAACAATCGACAATTTCCTTGCCATTCTAAAGATATAGGGAACCAAAGTAAATTACCTCCCATTTACATTGAAATGAGAGCGAAATTATAATTTCTGTAAAACATGTAGATTACCACATGTTGCTATTGTTTTCGCATATTTCTTTTGAAACTTATTCTCTTAATATAACTGATAATTATGTAAGTTGATCTGCCCATGACCGCTTCTACACATATCCTAGAATCTGGTCAACGAGATTTATGTGTTATTTACTTGGTAAACTTATTTTTTCAGTATATAAGGCGTAATTACACCATTGCGTGCATGCTTCCGTGGTGTTTGTGCCTAATATAAAATGTTTCCCTGCCTTACTAGTGATACAAAAAGCACACTTTTCATTGATGTCTGTTATTACTACCATGAATTCATCCGAATGATGTATTAGAAACATTTATTAGTGTTTGAGATATTTAATTATAATTGACATAGACAGTAAAGCGAAAGTAGAAATGGGGTAAATCTTTCCGTGAAGTATCAAAATAGAATGTGACGTCATTCAACATATTGGCTTTTTCTTACATCATAGGAGGATAAATTCTGATACACAGGATAGGATGTCCGGGATGTCTCCAGCCAAAAGATGTGGCTATGGGATGTGACAGACCTAATGACACTAGCTAAATGCTATCAAGTAGAGTTTGTATACCAAGGAATAATATTTCATCTTTAACACAAATCTAGAAAACTAATCCTCCTGAAATATAGAAAACTTACCCTTTCAAATATAGAGAACATATCCTCCTCAAATATAGAGAGCTTATCTTTCTCAAATATGGAGGATATCCTCCTCAAATAAAGAGAACTTATCCTCCTTCAAATATAGAGAACTTATCCTTCTCCAATATAGAGAACTTATCCTTCTCAAATATAGAGAACTTATCCTTCTCCAATATAGAGAACTTATCCTCCTCAAATATTGTGAACTTATCCTCCTCAAATATAGAGAACTTATCCTCCTCAAATATAGAGAACTTATCCTCCTCAAATATAGATAACTTATCTTTCTCAAATATAGAGAATTTATTCTCTTCCAATCTAGAGAACTTATCTTTCTCAAATATAGAGAACTTATCCTCCTCAAATATAGGGTACTTATCTTTCTCAAATATAGAGAACTTATCCTGCTCAAATATAGAGAACTTATCCTGCTCAAATATAGAGAACTTATCCTCCTCAAATATAGAGAACTTATCCCCCGCAAATATAGAGAACTTATCCTCCTCAAATATAGAGAACTTCTCAAATATAGAGAACTTATCCTCCTCAAATATGGAGAACCTATCCTTCTCAAATATAGAGAACTTATCCTCCTCAAATATAGAGAACTTATCCTCCTCAAATATAGAGAACTTATCCTTCTCAAATATAGTGAACTTATCCTCCTCAAATATAGAGAACTTATCCTCCTCAAAGATAGAGAACTTATCTTTCTCAAATAAACAGAATGTATCCTCTTCCAATCTAGAGAACTTATCTTTCTCAAATATAGGGAACTTATCCTCCTCAAATATAGGGAACTTATCCTTTTCAAATATAGAGAACTTATCCTCCTCCAATATAGAGAACATATCCTTCTCCAATATAGAGAACTTATCCTCCTCAAATATAGAGAACTTATCCTCCTCAAATATAGAGAACTTATCCTCCTCAAAGATAGAGAACTTATCTTTCTCAAATATACAGAATTTATCCTCTTCCAATCTAGAGAACTTATCTTTCTCAAATATAGGGAACTTATCCTCCTCAAATATAGGGAACTTATCCTTTTCATATATAGAGAACTTATCCTCCTCAAATATAGAGAACTTATAGGGAACTTATCCTTCTCAAATATAGAGAACTTACCCTCCTCAAATATAGAGAACTTATCCTTCTCCAATATAGAGAACTTATCCTTCTCAAATATAGAGAACTTATCCTCCTCAAATATAGAGAACTTATCCTCCTCAAATATAGAGAACTTATCCTTCTCAAATATACAGAATTTATCCTCTTACAATCTAGAGAACTTATCTTTCTCAAATATAGGGAACTTATCCTTCTCAAATATAGAGAACTTATCCTCCTAAAATATAGAGAACTTATCCTCCTCAAATATAGAGAACTTATCCTCCTCATATATAGAGAATTGATCATCTTCCAATCTAGAGAACTTATCTCTCTCAAATATAGAGAACTTATCCTCCTCAAATATAGTGTACTTATCTTTCTCAAATATAGAAAACTTATCCTGCTCAAATATAGAGAACTTATCCTTCTCAAATATAGAGAACTTGTCCTCCTCAAATATAGAGAACTTATCCTCCTCAAATATAGAGAACTTATCCTCCTCAAATATAGAGAACTTATCTTTCTCAAATATAGAGAATGTATCCTCTTCCAATCTAGAGAACTTATCTTTCTCAAATATAGAGAACTTATCCTCCTCAAATATAGGGTACTTATCTTTCTCAAATATAGAGAACTTATCCTGCTCACATATAGAGAACTTATCCTTCTCAAATATAGAGAACTTATCCTCCTCAAATATAGAGAACTTATCTTTCTCAAATTTAGAGAACTTATCCTCCTCCAATATAGAGAACTTATCCTCCTCAAATATAGAGAACTTATCCTTCTCAAATATAGAGAACTTATCCTCCTCAAATATAGAGAACTTATCCATCTCAGATATGGATAACTTATCCTCCTCAAATATAGAGAACTTATCCTCCTCAAATATAGAGAACTTATCTTTCTCAAATATACAGAATTTATCCTCTTCCAATCTAGAGCTCATCTTTCTCAAATATAGGGAACTTATCCTTCTCAAATATAGAGAACTTCTCCTCCTCAAATATAGAGAACTTCTCCTCCTCAAATATAGAGAACTTATCTTTCTCAAATATACAGAATTTATCCTCTTCCAATCTAGAGAACTTATCCTCCTCAAATATAGAGAACTTATCCTCCTCCAATATAGAGAACTTATCCTCCTCAAATATAGGGAACATATCCTTCTCAAATATAGAGAACTTATCCTCCTCAAATATAGAGAACTTATCCTCCTCAAATATAGAGAACTTATCTTTCTCAAATATAGAGAATGTATCCTCTTCCAATCTAGAGAACTTATCTTTCTCAAATATAGAGAACTTATCCTCCTCAAATATAGGGTACTTATCTTTCTCAAATATAGAGAACTTATCCTGCTCAAATATAGAGAATTTATCCTTCTCAAATATAGAGAACTTGTCCTCCTCTAATATAGAGAACTTATCCTCCTCAAATATAGAGAACTTATCTTTCTCAAATTTAGAGAACGTATCCTCCTCCAATATAGAGAACTTATCCTCCTCAAATATAGAGAACTTATCCTTCTCAAATATAGAGAACTTATCCTCCTCAAATATAGAGAACTTATCCTTCTCAGATATGGATAACTTATCCTCCTCAAATATAGAGAACTTAGGGGAGACTCCTTAGTTTCGAATGAATGTCCATGGGGAATTTCTTATAAAACAGAAATCTAAGAGATTAAAAGCCATGTACAGGCTAGACAATAAAAAAGAAATCCACAAATGTGGTGTTTTTGACTTAGTATGACATAATAGTTAATTTTGGTGTAAATAAAGTTTTTGTACTGTGACCGGTATAGAGTCTGTAAACAGAAACTAGTAACTGGTGGCTATGTTGTAAATGGTAGCTTTACTTGATCAATAACTTCAACTCTCCATTCGACATAAGATTACGGAAAAAAAAGCCGGATAAGGTATGTAGAAATAGCATTTTTATGACAATTTGGAGTGTTTGTCATTCAATTATGGATGTGTTATATCTCAAATAAGGGACAGGTATATGCTGCCGTGTCTCTATAAATGTCATGTTTTCCTTTTTTTGAGTGCTAAGTGGGTGGGGTAAATGAATTGTATTTGTAGGCAGAGAAACTGACTTTGTTGCTTTCTAGCATGTATTTGCTATATTTTGAGAGGAAATTATATGGTCTTTCAGGAATAGGGCATGTTTGTTAGTTCTGAAAAATAGAATTCAAGTTATTTAACCTAATTAGTGTACATGTCTGAAACTAGTCTGAATTTCAAAGAAAACTGTAGATTCCGACCTTAAGGAAAATATGCATAGTACCGATTATACACAATTTCAGGTTTAGAACACAGGTTGTAGTGCGTTTTGATATTTTCAACACAAAATTGCTCAGAAATCATCAAAATATTGCGACATTTTCCATTTTGAGATATCGACACATATTGCCAAGGGAAGTAACACTTGCGGGTAAAAAAGACCATCTCAGTTTTTTTGTTATTTTTCCAATGACCGAATGTGAATTTGCACACATTTTTCAATTTTATTTTTGTAGAAACTATAATTGGAGCCTGTAAATTGTATTTAACTGTTCATTTAAGAATGCATTAATGTAGGAGAATAGGTTTCCATATAAGATACCTTGAACTATCAGACAGACCCAACAATAAATTGCACTCTGCTATGACCAACTCTGATCAGACATGCAAAATCAGACTTACTGGAATAACAGTATTAGACGCGCATCAGACTTACAATATTCAGACTCTTGAATATCAGCCCTACAATATCTGATGCATATCAGACTCATATCAGCCAAAAAATCAGACCCATATCAGACCTACAATATCAGACACAAAAACTATTATTGTGTACATATAGGTCTGCATCTCACTGGTATGTTCTAGGTCAGACTCTGATACTTTAAGTCTTATAACTATGAGTGATAGCGTAAGTTTGATGTAATTGTAGGTCTGACATGAGTCTGAAAGTGTAGGTCTGTCTGACATGCATTAAATAGTGAAAGTCTGAATTGAGTTTGATATTTTGGATAGATCTGGAATGAGTCTGTCCGACATTCAATGTGCATATATTGCCCATACAATATCAGACTGATATCAGAACTACAATATAAGACCCATGTCAGACCCACCCACCCACCTTATCAGACCCATGTCAGACCTACACTACTAGATACACTCATAGCAGACCCATGTCAGACACTCATATCAGACCTTTTATATCAGACTCATGTCAGACCTTAAATACTGGGTGTGCCTCCAGCATACAAAATATCGTTGGTTGGTCTGATCTGAGTCGTAACTATTTAAAGTTGTGATATGATAGTGTAAGTAAGTTCTTAGTTAAGGTCTGGTATAATAAGTCTGGTAGTGTAGGTTTGAGCCATGTCTGGTATGCTACCTACTTTTCAGTTCATACTGCACTAAAACTATCTGGATGTTTTTGTGCATACCATTTCATTTTTTACTTTATTTTTAATTCGCAGCCTGCATAACCATAGCTGCAGTGACCGTTATGTCTATTATTTTCTCTACAATTTTAACTGAAATGGAAATATTCAATTTCGAGTTTAAATTAAAAAACTCCGTAATCACCGATTCGTGTCATATTTGGGGTGGCAGCAAAAACAAAGATGGCTATGGTGTTATCCGCGTTACTTTTCGTGGTCACCGAAAATGGGTAACTGTTCATAGGCTGATGTTCTACATATCATCAGAATGTGAACAGTTACCCAGCCATCTGCATGTGTCACATAGGTGTCACCAAAAACTTTGCATTAATGTTAAGCATTTAAGTTTGGAAACTTGTTTAGTAAATAATCAGCGGTCAGTTTGTAGAAATGAAGGCATTTGTAATGGTCACCGTGGCTATAGGCCGTGCCTTCTATGAGAATGGGTAATTATTATGTTGATATGTTAAAACAAAGGCATGTTTAAATTTTAAATATTTGGATTTATTCCATAGTTATGTTCATGATTGTTAGATGTTACAGTTTCATAAAAGTTAGTGTTTAAAAGTTTCCTGTTACTTCGTCGTTTGCGGGATATATAACGGTTGTGCTTGTATTGGACTGTTTCCGACAGCTGTGCGCGATACTTGCTCAACCGATCGCGTTGAGCAATGTGCATTGTGAAAGGGTCTGCCATCGCATATTTCAATCCAGCCTTTTTAGCTAACAATTGGGCAGACTTGCCTGTTCCATGTTTTTTGGTGCATACGTAAACACTCGACTGTTTAAATGTTCACACTTTTTTGTTGTGTAGAGTTTGGAAATGCGACCCAACATTTCTCCTGAAAATACTGTATCAAGTACCCGTTTGATGTTTTTATGGTCTTCCTTTGAAATATTTCTGTGTTTGCCATATGGCAAAAAGTTGGTGGAATAGCTGGCAAGATGGGCATGACACACTGTTGAATATATTCTGCACTGGGCATGAATGTTGCTAAAGCAGGGCAGTATATTGTTTATTGCTGCCCTGCCCTTTTCAACAAACTGCTTCTCGGATACACTATTTTTTTTTATATGCGTCAGTTCAAGCCTTACGCGCGCCCGAACGCATGATGCAAGTCTTTGGGAAAATATGACCTTGTCGACTTTGTCATGTCTGGTATAGATTGCCTCAATGTTTGACAAAAAATCTGCACTATGTCACATGCTATACTGGCGTTGCTAGGCAAGGGTGAAGTTGTTGCTATGCATCATGGCGTTGTTGCTATGTAGGCTAAGGGAGACTACTCTAGATAAGTTCTGAAGCAGGTTCTTTATATTTTGAGTTCAGGAATAAATGATTTTTCTGTACCCTGAATACTATGTAGGTAAAGTACTCAAAAGTACATTTACAACACATATACCAACTTAATTTTGATTCTAAGAAGAGGAAAAAAAGAACAAAAAATACTGAGAAATATGTAACTTTTCAGGAATTATAGTGCCAAGTTTAAGAAGCTCTGAAATGCCTAAATTCCATCGCATTGGCACAGCTGACTTGGCACAGCTGACGTATCAAAATGCTCGAAATAACTGGAATAAGTGATTTAAAAGTAACAAATAAAAATTTGAAAAAATATTTTTGCCCTTAAGGGGAGACTCCTTAGTTTCGAATGAATGTCCATGGGGAATTTCTTATAAAACAGAAATCTAAGAGATTAAAAGCCATGTACAGGCTAGACAATAAAAAAGAAATCCACAAATGTGGTGTTTTTGACTTAGTATGACATAATAGTTAATTTTGGTGTAAATAAAGTTTTTGTACTGTGACCGGTATAGAGTCTGTAAACAGAAACTAGTAACTGGTGGCTATGTTGTAAATGGTAGCTTTACTTGATCAATAACTTCAACTCTCCATTCGACATAAGATTACGGAAAAAAAAGCCGGATAAGGTATGTAGAAATAGCATTTTTATGACAATTTGGAGTGTTTGTCATTCAATTATGGATGTGTTATATCTCAAATAAGGGACAGGTATATGCTGCCGTGTCTCTATAAATGTCATGTTTTCCTTTTTTTGAGTGCTAAGTGGGTGGGGTAAATGAATTGTATTTGTAGGCAGAGAAACTGACTTTGTTGCTTTCTAGCATGTATTTGCTATATTTTGAGAGGAAATTATATGGTCTTTCAGGAATAGGGCATGTTTGTTAGTTCTGAAAAATAGAATTCAAGTTATTTAACCTAATTAGTGTACATGTCTGAAACTAGTCTGAATTTCAAAGAAAACTGTAGATTCCGACCTTATCCTTTTCAAATATAGAGAACTTATCCTCCTCCAATATAGAGAACATATCCTTCTCCAATATAGAGAACTTATCCTCCTCAAATATAGAGAACTTATCCTCCTCAAATATAGAGAACTTATCCTCCTCAAATATAGAGAACTTATCCTCCTCAAAGATAGAGAACTTATCTTTCTCAAATATACAGAATTTATCCTCTTCCAATCTAGAGAACTTATCTTTCTCAAATATAGGGAACTTATCCTCCTCAAATATAGGGAACTTATCCTTTTCATATATAGAGAACTTATCCTCCTCAAATATAGAGAACTTATCCTCCTCAAATATAGAGAACTTATCCTCCTCAAATATAGAGAACTTATCCTCCTCAAAGATAGAGAACTTATCTTTCTCAAATATACAGAATGTATCCTCTTCCAATCTAGAGAACTTATCTTTCTCAAATATAGGGAACTTATCCTCCTAAAATATAGAGAACTTATCCTCCTCAAATATAGAGAACTTATCCTCCTCAAATATAGAGAACTTATCCTCCTCAAAGATAGAGAACTTATCTTTCTCAAATATACAGAATGTATCCTCTTCCAATCTAGAGAACTTATCTTTCTCAAATATAGGGAACTTATCCTCCTAAAATATAGAGAACTTATCCTCCTCAAATATAGAGAACTTATCCTCCTCAAATATAGAGAACTTATCCTCCTCCAATATAGAGAACTTATTCTCCTCAAATATAGAGAACTTATCCTTCTCAAATATAGAGAACTTATCCTCCTCAAATATAGAGAACTTATCCTTCTCAGATATGGATAACTTATCCTCCTCAAATATAGAGAACTTATCCTTTTCAAATATAGAGAACTTATCCTCCTCCAATATAGAGAACATATCCTTCTCCAATATAGAGAACTTATCCTCCTCAAATATAGAGAACTTATCCTCCTCAAATATAGAGAACTTATCCTCCTCAAATATAGAGAACTTATCCTCCTCAAAGATAGAGAACTTATCTTTCTCAAATATACAGAATTTATCCTCTTCCAATCTAGAGAACTTATCTTTCTCAAATATAGGGAACTTATCCTCCTCAAATATAGGGAACTTATCCTTTTCATATATAGAGAACTTATCCTCCTCAAATATAGAGAACTTATCCTCCTCAAATATAGAGAACTTATCCTCCTCAAATATAGAGAACTTATCCTCCTCAAAGATAGAGAACTTATCTTTCTCAAATATACAGAATGTATCCTCTTCCAATCTAGAGAACTTATCTTTCTCAAATATAGGGAACTTATCCTCCTAAAATATAGAGAACTTATCCTCCTCAAATATAGAGAACTTATCCTCCTCAAATATAGAGAACTTATCCTCCTCAAATATAGGGAACTTATCCTTTTCAAATATAGAGAACTTATCCTCCTCCAATATAGAGAACATATCCTTCTCCAATATAGAGAACTTATCCTCCTCAAATATAGAGAACTTATCCTCCTCAGGGGAGACTCCTTAGTTTCGAATGAATGTCCATGGGGAATTTCTTATCAAATAGAAATCTAAGAGATTAAAAGCCATGTACAGGCTAGACAATAAAAAAGAAATCCACAAATGCGGTGTTTTTGACTTAGTATGACATAATAGTTAATTTTGATATAAATAAACTTTTTGTACTATGACCCGTATGTAGCCTGTAAACAGAAAATCGTAACTGGTGGCTATGTTGTAAATGATAGCTTTTTTTATCACTTCCTGTCAATTCTTGAGTCGACATCAGATTATGGAAAAAAAAGCCGGTTATGTAGAAATAGCATTTTTATGACAATTTGGAGTGTTTGTCATTCAATTATGGATGTGTTATATCTCAAATAAGGGACCGGTATATGCTGTCGTTTGTCTATAAATGTCATGTTTTCACTTTTTTGAGTGCTGAGTGGGTGGGGTAAATGAAGTTATATTTGTAGGTAGAGAAACCGATTTTGATGCTTTCTAGCATGTATTTGCTATATTTTGAGAGGAAATTTTATAATCTTTCAGGAACAATGCATGTTTGTTATTTTTGAAAAATAGAATTCAAGTTATTTAGCGTAATTAGTGTACATGTCTGAAACTAGTCTGAATTTCAAAGAAAACTGTAGATTCCGACCTTAAGGAAAATATGCATAGTACCGATTATACACAATTTCAGGTTTAGAACACAGGTTGTAGTGCGTTTTGATATTTTCAACACAAAATTGCTCAGAAATCATCAAAATATTGCGACATTTTCCATTTTGAGATATCGACACATATTGCCAAGCGAAGTAACACTTGCTGGTAAAAATAGACCATCTGAGTTTTGTTATTTTCCAATGACCGAATGTGAATTTGCACACGTTTTTCAATTTATTTTTGTAGAAACTATAATTGGAGCCTGTAAATTGTATATAACTGTTCATTTAAGTAGGCATTAATGTAGGAGAATAGGTTTCCATATAAGATACCTTGAACTATCAGACCCAACAATAAATTGCACTCTGCTATGACCAACTCTGATCAGACATGCAAAATCAGACTTACTGGAATAACAGTATTAGACACGCATCAGACTTACAATATTTAGACTCTTGAATATCAGCCCTACAATATCTGATGCATATCAGACTCATATCAGCCAAAAATTTCAGACCCATATAAGACCTACAATATCAGACACAAAAACTATTATTGTGTACATATAGGTCTGCATCTCACTGGTATGCTCTAGGTCAGACTCTGATACGTTAAGTCTTATAACTATGAGTGATAGAGTAAGTTTTATGTAATTGTAGGTCTGCCATGAGTCTGAAAGTGTAGGTCTGTCTGACATGCATCAAATAGTGAAAGTCTGAAAGGAGTTTGATATTTTGGATAGATCTGGAATGAGTCTGTCTGACATTCAATGTGCATATATTGCCTATACAATATCAGACTGATATCAGACCTACAATATGAGACCCATGTCAGACCCACACTATCAGACCCATGTCAGACCTACACTACTAGACACACTCATATCAGACCCTTGTCAGACACTCATATCAGACCTTTTATATCAGACTCATGTCAGGCCTTAAATATTGGGTGTGCCTCCAGCATACAAAATATTGTTGGTCTGATCTGAGTCGTAACTATTTAAAGTTGTGATATGATAGTGTAAGTAAGTTCTTAGTAAAGGTCTGGTATAATAAGTCTGGTAGTGTAGGTTTGAGCCATGTCTGGTATGCTACCTACTTTTCAGTTCATACTGCACTAAAACTATCTGGATGTTTTTATGCATACCATTTCATTTTTTACTTTATTTTAAATTTGCAGTCTGCATAACCATAGCTGCAGTGACCGTTATGTCTATTATTTTCTCTACAATTTTAACTGAAATGGAAATATTCAATTTCGAGTTTAAATTAAAAAACTTCGTAATCACCGATTTATGTCATATTTGGGGTGGCAGCAAAAACAAAGATGGCTATGGTGTTATCCGCGTTACTTTTCGTGGTCACCGAAAATGGGTAACTGTTCATAGGCTGATGTTCTACATATCATCAGAATGTGAACTGTTACCCAGCCATCTGCATGTGTCACATAGGTGTCACCAAAAACTTTGCATTCATTTTAAGCATTTAAGTTTGGAAACTTGTTTAGTAAATAATCAGCGGTCAGTTTGTAAAAATGAAGGCATTTGTAATGGTCACCGTGGCTATAGGCCGTGCCTTCTATGAGAATGGGTAATTATTATGTTGATATGTTAAAACAAAGGCATGTTTAAATTTTACATATTTGGATTTATTCCATAGTTATGTTCATGATTGTTAGATGTTACAGTTTCATAAAAAATAGTGTTTAAAAGTTTCCTGTTACTTCGTCGTTTGCGGGATATATAACGGTTGTGCTTGTATTGGACTGTTTCCGACAGCTGTGTGCGATACTTACTCAACCGATCGCGTTGAGTCATGTGCATTGTGAAAGGGTCTGCCATCGCATATTTCAATCCAGCCTTTTTAGCTAACAATTGGGCAGACTTGCCTGTTCCATGTTTTTTGGTGCATACGTAAACACTCGACTGTTTAAATGTTCACACCTGTTTGTTGTGTAGAGTTTGGAAATGCGACCCAACATTTCTCCTGAAAATACTGTATCAAGTACCCGTTTGATGTTTTTATGGTCTTCCTTTGAAATATTTATGTGTTTGCCATATGGCAAAAAGTTGGTGGAATAGCTGGCAAGATGGGCATAACACACTGTTGAATATATTCTGCACTGGGCATGAATGTTGCTAAAGCAGGGCAGTATATTGTTTATTGCTGCCCTGCCCTTTTCGACAAACTGCTTCTCGGATACACTTTTTTTTTTTTTTATATGCGTCAGTTCAAGCCTTACGCGCGCCCGAACGCATGATGCAAGTTTTTGGGAAAATATGACCTTGTCGACTTTGTCATGTCTGGTATAGATTGCCTCAATGTTTGACAAAAAATCTGCACTATGTCACATGCTCATACATGTGATATCTCCCGCCGGGAGCTAATTTCTCCCGGAATTTCATGGGATCTCCCGGCCTCCTGCCGGGAGCTCCATTTCTCCCGGTATTTTCCGCCGAGTTACAAAATTTCGCTATTTGCGAATCCTTTTGGGTAATTGCTATGATTTATTGGATCAAGACCGAGTTTTCCGAATGATCTAGAATAAACACTTGCCGCCTTATCTATATCTGTGAAAACATTGCCCCTGGGCGGGTAATTAAAAGGATTAGCATGTCAGGTAATTGGTTAATTGTGTGAAAATAATGATTGGATTGTTTGTTTATGACACGTGGCGGGGATACCTGTAATGTCCATGGGAGGTTGATTATGATAGGATTAAGGAATACACCGACTGTAAGTGGGGTGGTAATTAGCTAGAATTCGGCATCGATTGATATTTGGTATATAATATTGATGAGTGCCAAGTTTAATAATGTGAACAATTGTGTAGACTTTCAACCGACAAAGGTGATGCTGGCAGCAGCCAAGTCTTGTTGTAATTAGTGGTTAAAAAGTGGACAGAGTCTCAAGATATATACCCTAGCAGATTTAAATGATGTTATTTTATGGTATGTTTATGAAAGCAGATTAATGATCATCATTAACTAAAAGGTGATGCTGGCAGCAGCCAAGTCTTGTTGAATTAGTGGTTAAAAAGTGGACAGAGTCTATATAAAGTGTTTAATTACATGCTATACTTAATTATATGCTATGCTAACATGAAATAAACAGTATTCAACTATTGTATGTATAAAATATCATGTTTTTATGCTGATTTACCCCCTTTATTAAGGTTTATAACAGAAAAAAAATATACCGGTACGCGTTAAAAATTTAAGTATAAAAACCTCCCTGAATTTTTTCAAATCTCCCTGAAAAAAAAGTCAAATCTCCCTGGTAACCCTCCTGAAAATATCACATGTATGCATGCTATACTGGCGTTGCTAGGCAAGGGTGAAGTTGTTGCTATGCATCATGACGTTGTTGCTATGTAGGCTAAGGGAGACTACTCTAGATAAGTTCTGAAGCAGGTTCTTTATATTTTGAGTTCAGGAATAAATGATTTTTCTGTACCCTGAATACTATGTAGGTAAAGTACTCAAAAGTACATTTACAACACATATACCAACTTAATTTTGATTCTAAGAAGAGGAAAAAAGAACAAAAAATACTGATAAATATGTAACTTTCCAGGAATTATAGTGCCAAGTTTAGGAAGCTCTGAAATGCCTAAATTCCATCGGATTGGCACAGCTGACGTATCAAAATGCTCGAAATAACTGGAATAAGTGATTTAAAAGTAACAAATACAAATTTGAAAAAATATTTTTGCGCTTAAGGGGAGACTCCTTAGTTTCGAATGAATGTCCATGGGGAATTTCTTATCAAATAGAAATCTAAGAGATTAAAAGCCATGTACAGGCTAGACAATAAAAAAGAAATCCACAAATGCGGTGTTTTTGACTTAGTATGACATAATAGTTAATTTTGATATAAATAAACTTTTTGTACTATGACCCGTATGTAGCCTGTAAACAGAAAATCGTAACTGGTGGCTATGTTGTAAATGATAGCTTTTTTTATCACTTCCTGTCAATTCTTGAGTCGACATCAGATTACGGAAAAAAAAGCCAGTTAAGGTATGTAGAAATAGCATTTTTATGACAATTTGGAGTGTTTGTCATTCAATTATGGATGTGTTATATCTCAAATAAGGGACAGGTATATGCTGTCGTTTGTCTATAAATGTCATGTTTTCACTTTTTTGAGTGCTGAGTGGGTGGGGTAAATGAAGTTATATTTGTAGGTAGAGAAACCGATTTTGATGCTTTCTAGCATGTATTTGCTATATTTTGAGAGGAAATTTTATAATCTTTCAGGAACAATGCATGTTTGTTATTTTTGAAAAATAGAATTCAAGTTATTTAGCGTAATTAGTGTACATGTCTGAAACTAGTCTGAATTTCAAAGAAAACTGTAGATTCCGACCTCAAATATAGAGAACTTATCCTCCTCAAATATAGAGAACTTAGCCTCCTCAAAGATAGAGAACTTATCTTTCTCAAATATACAGAATTTATCCTCTTCCAATCTAGAGAACTTATCTTTCTCAAATATAGGGAACTTATCCTCCTCAAATATAGGGAACTTATCCTTTTCATATATAGAGAACTTATCCTCCTCAAATATAGAGAACTTATAGGGAACTTATCCTTCTCAAATATAGAGAACTTACCCTCCTCAAATATAGAGAACTTATCCTCCTCCAATATAGAGAACTTATCCTTCTCAAATATAGAGAACTTATCCTCCAAATATAGAGAAGTTATCCTCCTCAAATATAGAGAACTTATCCTCCTCAAATATAGAGAACTTATCCTTCTCAAATATACAGAATTTATCCTCTTACAATCTAGAGAACTTATCTTTCTCAAATATAGGGAACTTATCCTTCTCAAATATAGAGAACTTATCCCCCTCAAATATAGAGAACTTATCCTCCTCAAATATAGAGAACTTATCCCCCTCAAATATAGAGAACTTATCCTCCTCATATATAGATAGCTTATCTTTCTCAAATATAGAGAATTGATCATCTTCCGATCTAGAGAACTTATCTGTCTCAAATATAGAGAACTTATCCTCCTCAAATATAGTGTACTTATCTTTCTCAAATATAGAAAACTTATCCTGCTCAAATATAGAGAACTTATCCTTCTCAAATATAGAGAACTTGTCCTCCTCAAATATAGGGAACTTATCCTCCTCAAATATAGAGAACTTATTCTCCTCAAATATAGAGAACTTATCTTTCTCAAATATAGAGAATGTATCCTCTTCCAATCTAGAGAACCTATCTTTCTCAAATATAGAGAACTTATCCTCCTCAAATATAGGGTACTTATCTTTCTCAAATATAGAGAACTTATCCTGCTCACATATAGAGAACTTATCCTTCTCAAATATAGAGAACTTATCCTCCTCAAATATAGAGAACTTATCCTCCTCAAATATAGAGAACTTATCTTTCTCAAATTTAGAGAACTTATCCTCCTCCAATATAGAGAACTTATCCTCCTCAAATATAGAGAACTTATCCTCCTCAAATATAGAGAACTTCTCCTCCTCAAATATAGAGAACTTATCTTTCTCAAATATACAGAATTTATCCTCTTCCAATCTAGAGAACTTATCCTCCTCAAATATAGAGAACTTATCCTCCTCCAATATAGAGAACTTATCCTCCTCAAATATAGGGAACATATCCTTCTCAAATATAGAGAACTTATCCTCCTCAAATATAGAGAACTTATCCTCCTCAAATATAGAGAACTTATCTTTCTCAAATATAGAGAATGTATCCTCTTCCAATCTAGAGAACTTATCTTTCTCAAATATAGAGAACTTATCCTCCTCAAATATAGGGTACTTATCTTTCTCAAATATAGAGAACTTATCCTGCTCAAATATAGAGAATTTATCCTTCTCAAATATATAGAACTTGTCCTCCTCTAATATAGAGAACTTATCCTCCTCAAATATAGAGAACTTATCTTTCTCAAATTTAGAGAATGTATCCTCCTCCAATATAGAGAACTTCTCCTCAAATATAGAGAACCTATCCTTCTCAAATATAGAGAACTTATCCTCCTCAAATATAGAGAACTTATCCTTCTAAGATATGGATAACTTATCCTCCTCAAATATAGAGAACTTATCCTCCTCAAATATAGAGAACTTATCTTTCTCAAATATACAGAATTTATCCTCTTCCAATCTAGAGAACTTATCTTTCTCAAACATAGGGAACTTATCCTTCTCAAATATAGAAAACTTATCCTCCTCAAAAATAGAGAACTTATCCTCCTCAAATATAGAGAACTTATCCTCCTCAAATATAGAGAACTTATCTTTCTCAAATATACAGAATTTATCCTCTTCCAATCTAGAGAACTTATCTTTCTTAAATATAGGGAACTCATCCTTCTCAAATATAGAGAACTTATCCTCCTCAAATATAGAGAACTTATCCTCCTCAAATATAGAGAACTTATCCTCCTCATATATAGATAACTTATCTTTCTCAAATATAGAGAATTGATCCTCTTCCAATCTAGAGAACTTATCGTTCTCAAATATAGAGAACATATCCTCCTCAAATATAGGGTACTTATCTTTCTCAAATATAGAGAACTTATCCTGCTCAAATATAGAGAAATTATCCTTCTCAAATATAGAAAACTTGTCCTTCTCAAATATAGAGAACTTATCTTTCTCAAATTTAGAGAATGTATCCTCCTCCAATATAGAGAACTTATCCTCCTCAAATATAGGGAACATATCCTTCTCAAATATAGAGAACTTATCTTTCTCAAATATACAGAATTTATCCTCTTCCAATCTAGAGAACTTATCTTTCTCAAACATAGGGAACTTATCCTTCTCAAATATAGAGAACTTATCCTCCTCAAATATAGAGAACTTATCCTCCTCAAATATAGAGAACTTATCCTCCTCAAATATAGAGAACTTATCTTTCTCAAATATACAGAATTTATCCTCTTCCAATCTAGAGAACTTATCTTTCTCAAATATAGGGAACTCATCCTTCTCAAATATAGAGAACTTATCCTCCTCAAATATAGAGAACTTATCCTCCTCAAATATAGAGAACTTATCCTCCTCATATATAGATAACTTATCTTTCTCAAATATAGAGAATTGATCCTCTTCCAATCTAGAGAACTTATCATTCTCAAATATAGAGAACGTATCCTCCTCAAATATAGGGTACTTATCTTTCTCAAATATAGAGAACTTATCCTGCTCAAATATAGAGAACTTATCCTTCTCAAATATAGAAAACTTGTCCTCCTCAAATATAGAGAACTTATCTTTCTCAAATTTAGAGAATGTATCCTCCTCCAATATAGAGAACTTATCCTCCTCAAATATAGGGAACATATCCTTCTCAAATATAGAGAACTTATTCTCCTCAAATATAGAGAACTTATCCTTCTCAAATATAGAAAACTTATCCTCCTCAAATATAGGGAACATATCCTTCTCAAATATAGAGTACTTATCTTTCTCAAATATACAGAATTTATCCTCTTCCAATCTAGAGAACTTATCTTTCTCAAACATAGGAAACTTATCCTTCTCAAATATAGAGAACTTATCCTCCTCAAATATAGAGAACTTATCCTCCTCAAATATAGAGAACTTATCTTTCTCAAATATACAGAATTTATCCTCTTCCAATCTAGAGAACTTATCTTTCTCAAATATAGGGAACTCATCCTTCTCAAATATAGAGAACTTATCCTCCTCAAATATAGAGAACTTATCCTCCTCAAATATAGAGAACTTATCCTCCTCATATATAGCTAACTTATCTTTCTCAAATATAGAGAATTGATCCTCTTCCAATCTAGAGAACTTATCATTCTCAAATATAGAGAACGTATCCTCCTCAAATATAGGGTACTTATCTTTCTCAAATATAGAGAACTTATCCTGCTCAAATATAGAGAACTTATCCTTCTCAAATATAGAAAACTTGTCCTCCTCAAATATAGAGAACTTATCTTTCTCAAATTTAGAGAATGTATCCTCCTCCAATATAGAGAACTTATCCTCCTCAAATATAGGGAACATATCCTTCTCAAATATAGAGAACTTATTCTCCTCAAATATAGAGAACTTATCCTTCTCAAATATAGAAAACTTATCATCCTCAAATATAGAGAACTTATCCTCCTCAAATATAGAGAACTTATCTTTCTCAAATATAGATAATGTATCCTCTTCCAATCTAGAGAACTTATCTTTCTCAAATCTAGAGAACTTATCATCCTCAAATATAAGGTACTTATCCTGCTCAAATATAGAGAACTTATCCTGCTCAAATATAGAGAATTTATCCTCCTCCAATTCAGAGAACTTATTCTTCTCCAACTTCTCCAACACAGAGAACTTATGCTTCTGTAAAGTAGCCTTATTTCTTGCATACCGGACAAGGATATCCGTCATTTTACCGGGGCTAGATATTTCCATCTCACCCTAGGGTCGAGATAAAATTCACGCGCGTTAACATCTGGTATCAGGAAAACATGCAAAACGTTAGTAGCTGGCGGCGTCAACGCACGACATGTCTCTAATATGCAAGAAAAAGAATCTATCATGGGTATTCGGTTCAGATAGGGAATTCCAACCCTCGGTGTAAGTGTTTTAATCGAAACACTTATACCTCGGGTTGGAATTCCCTATCTTCACCGGATACCCATGAAAGATTCTTATAATATTGCATGGACTTCTATGCAGCTTTTTTAATATTCTGACATTCTTTATTGCTGCATAGTCATTGATGCTAGACAAATAAAATATAAAAGAGCATAACCGTGTATGTTAAGACACTACCTGTAAAACATTGCACAGACGCGTAGCTACTATGTATGCATTTACAGGTAGGGCTTTTTCCATGTATTTTGGGAAGGGTCATTTTAAGCCTTATTATGTAAATATTGGCATTTAGGAAATAAAATTTCAGGAGAAATGAAGACAAACTGGGAATTCTGCATGGTTATAAAAAAAGATGCATTGGGATTGGGGCATATATTTGGCCCAGTGGGATAAACAGAAAAAGACTCGACACATATCTTTAAACTTGTGGAAATTCAAAATAATGATGAAAAAGTGTCGCAAGCGGAGAATGCTGGTTTATCTGCTATATACACACCTAAACTAGTTTTTGTAGGCAACACCCTATTAAACATGTATGCATATAGCTATAACTAACCTCAACCACACTAGAACACTCGCCTCTACGATTCTCCATTAAATATAATCAACCTAACTAATAACTGAAATACACATCACGGATGATCTGTAAAAAATAGTTCTACAGAACTACAACCTTAATATAGTTTTACATTAAACTACAACACTAAAATAGTTTCACAAAACTACAACACTAAATAATTCATACTGAAAACTATAAGGTCAGAGTTTTTTTAAGAGCCTCCGGCCCTACTTTTTGTAAAACCTTTCTGAAAAAAATCCAAAATTGTTTGCGTTTTTGAAAAAAGGTACCAACTACGTGATCATGTTAAATAATTCGTTGTTAAATCAAGAGAGGAAGTTTGTATAGGTTGATGAGGTAAATTTTATAACTAACAGCATTTCATGAAATTACACAATAAAATCAACAGAATACAACTTTGGAAACTATGCCAAATAAATACTTCAACTACAATATCTTGAAAACTGATGTAAACTATTATGTTTTGTGCTATGTATGCTTATGCATAAAACGGATTGGTTGCAGAGCCAAAAGGGTATGGTTGCAGGGCCAATGGGTATGGTTGCAGGGCCAAAGGGTATGGTTGCAGGGCCAATGGATATAGTTACAGGGCCAAAGGGTATGATTTATTTAAAATGCAGATAGTCCATATATCAACATTGGCTAAAACGTTGCCCACATTTTATGGGAGAGTTATTTTTTATGGTCTCAATTAACACCTAAGCACATTGGGTGGTGACAGCCTAATTATGTACTAGCATACACTACTACTCGAAACAAAGTCTGTATCATCTCTGTTAAAGGCGAAAATAAACATATTATGGTTCGAGATAACCAGGTGGAGCCCCTCTTTCTCCCTGTAATCTTATTCTATGACACATAAACTCCATTAAATTAAACCCATTGACCTTGTTTTTTTACCTATAATCAGTAAATATTCAAGGAGGGGGACTCAAAATTACTGGTAATAGAACATGACTTTATTTATCTATATTCAGGGCCTGTACAGACATCAACTACTTGCCACTTGTCGCTAAGGGTATAAAGAACAGCAAGGAGTACAAAACCATTACAGATGACATGGTTAAAGTTAAATCACAACTTGAACGTTTGGCGAAATCTAAAAAATGACCAAAACAAGCTTGACAAAGAGATGGGAAACTGTCTAAGCCAAATCAAAGACTTTCGCATAAAAATTAACAAACAACTGGATGACTTGGAGAAGAAATCTCGGGACAAAGTTCAGACTCGACACCAGGAATACCAAGACAACATAAAAGCAGACATAACCAGTCTGGAACGCATGATATCAACTCTCGAGGCGAGTATCGACCAACTGAAGAAAGTCAACACAGATAATGAGCCCCGAGTGTTTGTTGCTGTAAAACTGGGGAAAAGTTACAAATCTGATGGAAACAAACTAGCACAAGAAATGCAAGCCCGCCAAAGACGAGAGAATCTGAATTTCCAGATAAATATAAGTATAGAAGATTATATCAGTAACCTCAAGTCACTGGGAGATTTTGCACAGGAGACCCAGAAGGACACCCGTCATACTGCTGTAGTGCAAAAGACCCAGGACCACACCCATCATACTGCTGTACTGCAGAAGACCCAGGATGACACCCCTTATACTGCCTCACTCCTGGGGAAGTATGATGTCAAGGTTGGAAATGAAAGGGAATGTAATATTTTTGGATCATGTCTACTTGATGACAATACCCTGCTGATAACCGACCACAATAATGATAAACTAAAGAGACTGAACTCCTCCTACAAAGTGATAGACCACATCCAGACTTCTTGTTATCCATGGGGTGTATGTGCTGCTGGTACTGGGGAGGCTGCTGTTATACTGTATGATCAGAAGAAGATACAGTTTGTATCTCTAGGAAACAAGATGACACTGACAAGGACCCTCAGTGTTGGTGAACGTTGCCGTGGTGTTGCCTATAGTGATGGGGAACTGTTTGTCTCCTGTGGTGGCGGTGTACGTGAAGGACCAGGACAGGTGAGGACATACAACACAGCCGGTCAACTCCTCCGTACAGTCAAGACTGATGCAGCGGGACAGAATATATTCTCATGTCCTAAGCATATTGCTGCATGTACTGATGGCAAGCTGATACATGTGGCAGATAAAGATAATGGGGTCATAACCCTGGATAGACAGGGCAACAAGCAATCACAGTTCTCTGATCCAGACCTTAAGGGTGCATCTGGAGTTTGCCGGGGAGAGAATGACCAGCTGTTTGTGTGTGGCTATGTCTCCAATAACATCCTCCAACTCAGCAGGAGTGGAAGGAAGCTTGGTGTCCTCCTGGACTCATCAGATGGGATACAGAACCCCAAGTCTGTCAGTTATGACCATGTCAACACCAGACTCATTGTTATCATGGAATATTCGAATCATATTGAAGTTTACAACTTGACCAGGAAGTGACCACTGCAGATATGTGGACTATGGGTGCCTTTATATTACAATGGACAATTTGACCAGGAAGTGACCACTGCAGATATGCTGACTATGGGTGCCTTTATATTACAATGGACAATTTGATCAAGAAGTGACCACAGCAGATTATAGTTTGGATGCTGACTATGGGTGCCTTTATATTACAATGTATAACTTGACCAGGAAGGGACCACAGCAGATTAATTTTGATGTGGACTGTAAGCACCTTATATTATAGCGTACAACTTCACCAGGAAGTGACCACTGCAGACTATAGTTCTAATGTTGACTATGAGTGCCTTATATTATAATGTACAACTTGATCAGGAAGTGACCACTGCAGAGTATAGTTTGTATGCTGAATGAGTGCCTATTATTACATTGTGAAACTTGACCAGGAAGTGGACACTGCAAAATGTAGTTTGGATTATAGTTTGAATGCTGACTATGAGTGCCTTATATTCCAGTATACAACTTGCCCAGAAGGTAACCACTGCATATTATGGTTTGGATGCTGACTATGCATGCCTATTTCAGTGTAAAGCTTGACCAGGAAGTGACAACTGCAGATTATAGTTTGGATGATGAATGAGTGCTTTATATTATAGGATACAACTTGACAAGGAGGTGACCACCACCGCTTAAAACGTGGATGCTATGAGTGTCTTATATTAGTGTACAACTTGACCAGGAAGTGACCAGTGCAGATTACAGTTTGGATGCTGACTATGAGTGCCTTATATTACAGTTTACAACCATACCAGGAAGTGACCACTGCAGATTATGCTTCTGATGATGACTATTAATGCATTTTAGTACAGTGTACAATTTGATCATGAAGTGACCACTGCAGATTACAGTTTGGATGCTGATTATGAGTGTTTTATAATTCAAAGTAAAATTTGGCCAGGAAGTGACCACTGCAGATTATAGTTTGGATGCTGACTATGAGTGTTTTATATAACAGAGTACAACTTGATCAGGAAGTGACCACTGCAGATTACAGTTTGGATCCGGACTATGAATGCCTTATATTATTGTGAAAAACTTGACCAGAAAGAGACCACTGTAGATTATAGTTTGAATACTGACATTTAATGCCTTATATTACAGTGTACAACTTGATCAGGAAGTGACCACTGCAGATTATAGTTGTGATGCTGACTTTTAGTGCCTTATATTACAATGTACAACTTGACCAGGAAGTGACTACTGCAGATTATAGTTTGGATGCTGACTATGAGTGCCTTATATGACAGTGAACAACTTGACCAGTAAGTGATCACTGCAGACTATAGTTTGGATGCTGACTATGAGTGCCTTATATTACAGTGAACAACTTGACCAGTAAGTGATCACTGCAGGTTATAGTTTGGATGCTGACTATGTGTGCCTTATATTACATTGTACAACTTGACCAGGAAGTGACCACTGCATATTATAGTTTGGATGCTGACTATGAGAACAACTTGACCAGGAAGTGACCACTGCAGGTTAAAGTTTGGATGCTGACTATGTGTGCCTTATATTACATTGTACAACTTGACCAGGAAGTGACCACTGCATATTATAGTTTGGATGCTGACTATGAGTGCCTTATATTACAGTGTACAACTTGACCAGGAAGTGACCACTGCAGATTATAGTTTGGATCCTGACTATGATCCTGACTATGAATATCTTCTATTACAGTGTACAAATTGATCAGGAATTGACCACTGCAGATTATAGTTTGTGTCCTGACTATGAATGTCTTATATTACAGTGTACAACTTGATCAGGAAGTAACCACTGCAGATTATAGTTTGGGTCCTGACTATGAATGCCTTATATTACAATGTACAACTTGATCAGGAAGTGACCACTGCAGATTATAGTTTGGATGCTATGAGTGCCTTATATTACCGTGTACAACTTGACCAGGAAGTGACCATTGCAGATTATAGTTTGGATGCCGACTATGTGTGCGTTATATTACATTGTACAACTTGAGCAGAAAGTGATCACTGCAGATTATAGTTTGGATGCTGACTATGAGTGCATTATATTACAGTGTACATCTTGACCAAGAACTGACCACTGCAGATTATAGTTTTATATAAATCTGAATGAATGTAGAGAACTATTATGCATGAAGAATGTATTTAAATGAAACTCAAAATAGGCAAACCATAAAGTGTTATAACCAAAAAAAATTTATATCTAGAATTTCTATAGCTGATTACTTCTACTGTAGTCTAATTCTACCTCTACTCTACCGTAACTGTATCAAACAAACTTAAGGAAACCAGTTGGCTGGAAAACGACGTAGTGTAGAGATTTTTTAAAATTGATATTTAAAGCAATTATCAAAAACCGGTAGGTCATCACACTTTTTTTTTTCCACTAGAGGTCATATGACATTTATTTCGAAACAAGTAAAAAAATATATAGTTCATTAGGCTTCTAATGATTTTTAATTAATAATTCTTTAAATTACACACATTTTCAAGTTATTTTGACATTTTCACTTTAAAGGGACACATGGCAATCTTGGTTTTTAAAAACTGGCGGCGTCCTGTTAGTTTTTCTACATAAATTGCATTTGTTCAATCATTAATGTTAATTATAAGAATGGTATTAAGCCATTTGTTTTTGCATATTATTAATTTTTGATATTATTGCACCAGTAAAATATTAAAACTTATAGTATAAAAAGACGAAATAGTGAATACTTAAAATTTGATTTATTTAAATTTAACCAGGGAAAAGTAAAAATGATACTGGATATATGTCGAGACACCCATTTCAAATACTTCAAGATTGCCGTGTGTCCCTTTAAAATACTGTGCACACAATTTTGACATAGAGATCGAATATAAAATTAACTCAGTATCTACTTTTATATATGTATACCACTATAAATGAAAAACAAAAATCTCTTATTGTTTCTATAGCAGAAGGATAAATTCTACTCAGAGCTACCCATACCCCCTATTTTGTTGACAACTAAAAACGATCACAAATGACGGAAAGAATATGGAAAAAAAAAATTGGCTTAAAATTTGGTATGTTACCATCTTAAATCCTACATTATATCCATATCTACTTGAATGCAAAAAAATCCTATATTATATCCATATCTACTAGAATGTAAACAAGAGCTGTCGGAGAACAGCGCAGCTCGACTATTCGATTTTTCAGAGAATAATAAATTTATAGCTAGTATATACCATCAGAAAACAAGGCTACAACAATGTGGGGTGGGGTTGGGAGCACAACATAACTATGTGTAAGAACTGACCAAAACTAAACAGAAATATGTAAAAAAATAAATAAAAAAAATTGAGTTGAGTGGGGTGCGGGGTGAGGATGGGAGAGAGGCGGGGGTGGGGATAGGAGAGAGGCGGGGGTGGATGGTGGGGGAGTGGGGGTGGTGAGGGCAACATATATGTGTAAGAATCTATGTAATAATTCACCAAAACAACACAAAAATATGAAGAAAAAAAATAATTAAAAAATCGAGTTTGAGTGGGGATGGGTTAGAGGCGGGGGGTGGAGAGGGCAACATAGAATTGACTAAAACAACAAAGAAATATGAAAAAAAAAAAAAAAAAAATTCAAGTGTATGTGTGGGAGTGGGGTGTGTGTGTGTGTGGGGGGGGGGGGGGGGGGGGAGCAACATATATGTGTAAGAATTGACAAAAGCAACACAGAAATATGTAAAAAAAAAAGAAAAAGCGGGGGTGAGAGGCGGAAGTGGGTTGGGGGGGGGGGGGGGGGGGGGGGGGGGGGAAGGGGGGGCAACATATATGTATAAGAATTGACAAAAGCAAAACAGAAATATGTAAAAAAATAAATAGTTTCAAGTGGGGTGGGGTGGGGGGGGAGCGTGGGGAGAGACGGGAGTGGGTTGGGGAGGGGGGAAGGGGGCAACATATATGTGTAAGAATTGACAAAAGCAAAACAGAAATATGTAAAAAAATAAATAGTTTCAAGTGGGGTGGGGTGGGGGGGAGCGTGGGTGAGAGACGGGAGTGGGTTGGGGAGGGGGGAAGGGGGCAACATATATGTGTAAGAATTGACTAAAACAACAAAGAAATATGTAAAAAAAAAAGTTTCAAGTGGGGGGGGGGGGGGGGGGGGTAGGGTGGGTGGGGGTG
>JAWPHD010010201.1:0-96141 GCA_037043455.1 Cyrtodaria siliqua | reverse complement strand
TCCCTTCTACGCTTTATCAAAAAGTAAGCCTTGAAACATTTAGAAACCTTCTTTGTCACATAACATGTGGTGTGGGAGTGTAATAAACACCATTCAATATTTTCGATATTCCACTAGTGGTATAAAAAAAGAGTATGATAATTGACCTTTGGAAACGGCCGAAAACGACACATACGAAATATTGCAGTCTCGGGTTGATTGAGACTGTTCATGAGCGGTAGTGAAATATGCTAGCTACCGCTCACGCCCTCTAGCCCCGGGTTTAGCAGAACTCAATATTAATAAAATCAATAGTACAAAATTTTAACCATCCCGAAGATGGCATGCATATGGCGGTGGACATGGATAACATAACGTTAATGACGTCATGGACATCACGTTAATGTATGTTTTCTGACGTAATGTGACGTTATAAGTTATACAATAAATAGAATCTAACATTCGTTCTCATTCATTATTGAATTTGTTAAACTCGTTATCAAAAATGATATAATGCTCGGTAAGAGCCTCGCATTATACCATTTTTTCAACTCGTTTAATAAATTCAATAATGAATGAGTACTCATGTTTGATCCTCTATTTATTGCAACAGAAATGAAAATATTTTTAATAGAAAATAAAAGGATCATTACTAGAGTAGCGTGTTCTGGAAGGTTTGTATCGCCTCGAGTAGGTAAATGACAGATCAAGGATCTCACGAGTTCCGCCTCTCGTGAGATCCTTGATCTGTCATTTACCTACTCGAGGCGATACAAACTTCCAGAACACGTTACTCTAGTAATGATCCTATTTTAGTATGATTGCTAGAATATTGTTGTAGCCAATATTAATAACAGTTTAAAGCTTCTTTAGCCAAGTTTTAAAAACATAGACGCATTCACTCCGCTTGTACAACTAACTTAGTTATATACTAATATGTATGTTGTTAATGTATTAATTGTTTTAAAATGACTTATCACTTTATCTCCTTTTTGAGGGGACACATGTCAGCCTTGAAGCATTTAATATCAATTACTACATTATCATATTGACTGAAAACCCGCTTGCATAGATCTATAGGTAAATAAAAGGTAATAACATCTAAAGTTGTTATGCCCCCAACACCGAATGGTGAGTGGAGCATATATAGCATTAGCCATGTCCGTCCGAGTGTACATCCGTCCGCCCCGAAAAATGTGTGTGTCTATCTCCTCCCACTGTTTTCAACCGATGGTTTCGAAACGTTACATGATGCTTAGCTATGATGTCAAGATGTGCATACAGATTTGGCGTCAGAATAGACATTGTATTACTGTTGTTCAAAGATCGGTTAACTTAACCGAGTGTTAAGTCAACATTTCAAATCTCTCTGAATTTCCGATAAATAAATATTTCTGCCAGAAATTGTGCATATGATAGCATTATGATAAGAAGAAATTCAAATTAAAAACGTTCAGTAGTGCAAAACATATATTATGAGAAAATGTACTTTGAAAGATTACACTAACTGAGGATTAAGCTAACCGATCGTTGAACAACTGGACCCTGGGAGTTACGGCCCTTTTTTCTTCAAATGTGGGGACATCCGTGTACCATGGACAGATTTCTAGTTTCTTTTGTTTTTTCATTATTTTCTCCGTTACTCACTGTATGTTTGATGCTTAAATAATCAATACTTATTAGTATTACAAAAACAGTTTGCTTGGAAGTATCCAAATAATTACACACGAAGATTTTACACATTTTACTTTGAAAAAAATAAGTCAAGATAGCCATGTTTCCCTTTTATATTGCTTATTTTTCTAATGGGAATATTAATTCCAAACAAAAGTTTGCCTTGCACAATTTTTAAAAAATGGATGATAATACTGAAGCAATGGTCATATTGCAGTCTAATTTAACAATTTGTCCACGTGTACACTACTTTAGACTTTTAAAATAATGAGAAGTCATTACGTGGATGGTTTGTTATCAACCACGGTATTAGCCCGAGGTAGCTAGATATCAGCATGTGACTTAAGGATGATATTAGCCCGGGGTAGCTAGATATCAGCATGGTACTTAAGGCTGATTTTAGCCCGGGGTAGCTAGATATCAGCATGTGACTTAAGGCTGATATTAGCCCGGGGTAGCTAGATATCAGCATGTGACTTAAGGCTGATATTAGCCCGTAGCTAGATATCAGCATGGTACTTGAAGGCTGATATCAGTTACCAAGGGCTGATAACACAGATATAATGAACAGACTCAATACAACCTAGTTTGCTACTGTTCTCTCGAGTTTGTGTGTGTGGCTTCCAATGGATCATCTGTTCAATATGTATTAGTATGGCTTCCAATGGATCATCTGTTCAATATGTATTAAGCATGGCTTCCAATGGATCATCTGTTCAATATGTATTAATAGTATGGCTTCCAATGGATCATCTGTTCAATATGTATTAGCATGGCTTCCAATGGATCATCTGTTCAATATGTATTAGCATGGCTTCCAATGGATCATCTGTTCAATATGTATTAGTATGGCTTCCAATGGATCATCTGTTCAATATGTATTAGCATGTTAAAACATCTACATTAATAAGGTATTCATTTACAAGGAGCTCATTCTGTAAGTGACAAAAGCTGTATTCAATATAAACTAAGAGATGTCCGATTCAACCAAATGCCTCTAAATGGTGTACGGGACAACAGCGGTATTCAATATAAACTAAGAGATGTTCGATTCAACTAAATATCTCTAAATGTTGTAAGCGTATTCAATATAATTGAATTGAATTGGGGTTTTAAGGCGCACCAACACATGAAAAGGTTATATGGCGCCTAACAGGCATGAACATGCCAGGCTCATCTTCCATGTACATCGAGATAAAATATGGAAAATGGGCCTAGAACCTTCTCACTCTGAACTGCAGAGTTGCTGCAAATTCTATCGTAGAAACTCCATTTACGCTGGAGCCACGTTACTGTTTTTCTACCACTGCTCTTTGATGCGAGCGAGATGGCACCTGAAACAATGCAGGGATCATGATGAAAACCTTTAATGGACATGAACGAAAAATGATAAAATGAACATGAATTTGGGGGGATTCTACCCCTCTGCCTACCCCTCCAAAGGGATCTGCAGTGGCCCTATTTTTTGCCCCGTGACCAAACGGGGCCCCCGAAAACCACACGGGGATTCAATATAAACTAAGAGATGTTCGATTCAACCAAATGTCTCTAAATGTTGTAAAGGACAAAAGCTTTATTCGATATAAACAAAGTGAAGTCCAATTCAAACAAATGCCTCTAAATGGTGTACGGGACAACAGCGGTATTCAATATAAACTAAGAGATGTTCGATTCAACTAAATGCCTCTAAATATAGCTGTATTTAATATAAACAAGGAGATGTTCAATTCAACCAAATGTCTCTAATTGTGTAAGGGCTGTATTCAATATAAACTAAGAAATGTTTAATTCAACTAAATATCTCTAAGTATTGTAAGGGTCCACATCTGTATTCAATATAAACTAAGAGATGTTCGATTCAACCAAATTTCTCTAAATAGTATAAGAGACAACAGCGGTATTCAATATAAACTAACAGATGTTCGATTCAACCAAACGTCTCTAAATGTTGTAACGGACAACATTGTATTCATTATAAACAAAAACATGTTCGATTGAACCATATATCTCTAAATATTGTAAAGGACAACAGCAGTTGTTCACAAATGTGCAAATCTAGGTCAGCATGTGCAAAAAGGCAAACATTTAATATATAATTAATAATCCTTAGTTTTCATTTTGCACTTTAATCCAACGTTTCAGTGGGGTTCAAACCTTTTTTTTCAAGGTTACACAACAATTAACATTGAAAAAGGTGAATGAATCACTGAAACGTTAGATAAAAGTGTAAAAAGAGAATTGAGTTTATCAATTGATCCACAGTTGTCATTTTGGATTTACAATCATCATAACATCTACAAAACATTCATGTTAATGAGCTACAACAACGTACGTAACGGTGTTTCTGTTTGTTTTCTAGAGCCCTTCTGAGCTAGATATCAACGTGGGTGACACAATTCAACTAATAAACCCGAAGAACCGACAGAACATGATCACGGTGAAGTTTCCAGATCAAAAACGCATTGGAGTTATTCCTGAGGACTGTGCTGTACAGTTTGGCTAATGAAAAGAATGGCTAATCAAATTTTAAATTAAATTTTCATTGTTTTAACTCACTATTTCATTTGGCTTTTAAAAATGTATTAGTTTATGTTCAGGAGTTAAGATCATTTATTAATTAAGAAATAGAACATCGTTTACTGTGAATTATCGAATAATATATCACGATTTGGAGTTCAATTGTAAACAATTATTTCACTCGCTCTTTCACGAGCCCGAAGTTCACTCGCTCTTTCACGAGCCCGAAGAAATAATTGTTTACAATTGAACGACAAACCGTTATATATTATAGATAATTCACCGTAAACGATGTTCTATTTCTATTCCAATACCCCTAAAATGTGAAAATAACGCACACATCTGAAATCGTTCGCATTGCTTTGCTTACTCTCCTAACGTTGCATACGTTACAATGCTAATGCGCAATGCTTATTCTCCTAACGTTGCAAAAATTACAGTGATATATCGTTCAATATAACGAGATATTTTAAACAAGGCTATATAGTGCGGGTGTATTAGAATTGTAAATATAGAACTGTCGCTACAACCTTGTATAGGATAGAGGCTATGAAGAGAAATCATCACAATTAAGAAACCGAAAGGAAGGGAGCGTAGCAATCGACCGCGGTTTCATAATGGTGAAGATTTCTTTTCATAGACACTATCCGACTTAGTGTTTACCATGTTTTATCGATAGTCTCTATATACGTGGCGCAGGTTTGTGAAAATCTGAGACAAATGATTGGTTGAAATGTTGAGTAAACACTAATTGGAAATGATGAATGTACAATGAAAGGATCATTACCATTATATAAATAGAGATGACAATAGGCTTAAATAGAGATGTATTCCCATGATCGATGCACAGATCGAGTGTTCAGTGGCAGAGTATGCGCATTCATTGAATATATTTCATTTTAGAAGTGTCATATGAAAATAATAGTATTAATATGAAAATAATAGTATTAATCTAGTAATGGCTGTAGAAACTTAAAGCTTTAGAAGCTTGAATTATATTTTACTAACAGGTTATTACAGACGTGAGATCATATGCAAGCGTTTATAAAGCTTCGTACGCTCGTCTATGTCTTTGTGTGCTTGCATCGCGCCCTCATGGGACCAGGAATCTTTATTGTAAATCAGAAAGAAATCAACTAAGCATCTTTTAGGTCCATGGATGGTATTTATAATAATTATGAAGCACATGTTTGATGTTTTTTTTCAGTTTTGAGTACTTCTAAGTTTATTTTGGTGTATTAATTGGAATATGCATTCGTGGGGTTTTTGGAAGCTATAAATAGAAAAATGTCAACCAATCAAAAACTTCCTAAAAGTAGGTAAAATGGCTGATTTTCATTGACGGGGAGATCAGCATGGAATAACTTTTTAAAACGCCGGACTAGGTATGTAAAATTTAGCATTTCCTGATATGCAAGAGCATTATGAGTGCAGACATGACCCTGATATGCGTAGGAATTTTTTTTATTTTTATTTATTGACATTTGAAATATTGCTAAAATTGCTTTTTTAACATGTTTTGAGGGGTGGAGTAACCTGAAAGAAATGGGACTAAAGCTGTACAGAAAATGCTTTTTTATACTTTTATTTGATATGGAAACATGGGTAATTTTATTGTCTTCTACGAAATGTATGACACAATGATGATGTGATTTATTTTTGCTCAAGGATTCAGGCTAAGGGCTTGTCATGGGTTTGATGCTTGAGAAATGTACATTAAACTGTGGAGTGCCCCCTAAGCTATCCAGTTGGGGTCTTCCTCCACTTATGAAAGCTGGAAAGTCGCCATATGACCGAAGCTGTTGGTGCTTAATTCAATTATTTTCCTTGCAAACTGGCTAATTGTCATTGGTACAGCATGTAGTAGCTGGGGTTGAACTTAATTCTAAGGATGTTCAGTGATTGTTCAATCTCCTTTTGAAGTGTAGTGGATATATTATCTAGCAAAGTATTACACGCTTCTACTCATATTGCCAAAAGAGTGGTCCGTAAGTCATAAACTATGATGTTCTTTGGATTGTTTGAGACTACATCATATTCTGTGGTATATTTTACCATGAACAAGCTCACACTTGGGTACTATCTCAACGTGTTCTACTGGCATCTCTTTCCTGCAGTCTATCTCAACGTCTGGGTGGTGGATCCACTCGGGTCTTAACTTTTTGAGGGATTCGCTGGGTGGTGGTGTTTACCCCTTGGGATTTTTACATAAATATATATGACCTACATTATAGACATTCAGTTTTGGTATTGTTTTTTACACATTTTCAAAATAATGTGCATATAAGTTACGTTATAATCATTGTTTTACATACCTCAGACTTCAAAATGCACACTGTATTACAATTGATATATACATGCTTCGCTTACTGGTTGCATTAGAACAAGGCGTTGTATAGCGGGTAACACAGACATGCAGGTGTTTATGGTAATACAGCGACAAATCGTTAAAATGTGTAGTTGGTGGGGAAGGAAGGACAAATCGTTAGAGAATAAGGGAACGGAGGGAATTTAAAAACAAATGTTTGAGCGTAGAGATTCGGGGCAGTGGACAAATTAGACCACATATTGCTTATGAATGTGATAATCACCCATAAAACCATGAGATGTCTATTCCGGAGTAAGGCTATTGATATAAAGTCATTTAATAATAAAGACAATAAGAAAGCTCACCAAACTCATCTGACCTTTGACCTTTAAGTGTGGCCTTGACCTTTGTGGCCTTCACACGACACACCTTATCGTTGTGGTTAACATTTATGTCAAGTTTCATGGAAATCCCTTCAGTTCTTTCAAAGTTATGGCTGAGACATGATTGTTTCGGACGGAAGGACGAACGAACGGACGGGCGCACAGTGCGATTACTATATGCCTCCATTATAACACCTCTGCTAATTATATTTAAGATCAATATACATAAGATCAATGTACATGAGATCAGTATATGCCATTCGGAGTTTCCAGCCTAAATATCCCTGGCATATATAAAGTTTAACCATACCTGCTATACTATACTAAGTTGCAAAAGAAACTGGACACTTTGAAAGTTTTACTGTACACCCTATCCTCTTTATCAAGCGACAGTCCCTTAATGATTCTGTCTATTGAAAAACAAATGACAACATGATATTGGCAATGGAATGATAACAACTTTGGTACCAAACATGGCATATTCTAAAAAAACTTTATAAAATTAAATATAAACAAAACTCGGTGTCCACTTTCTTTTGCAACTGAGTATAGTATAACATACCATGATAATAGCTGGTTTGCAAGGAAACAAAGACAATCACTGCGTCTTCCCAATGTTGTTTATTAAGGTGACACACATTGTATTATATTTTATGTTTGTTTGTTTGAATGTTGTTTTACGTAATTTTTAGCACATGTTAAGCAATATATGACGGGTCAAATTTTGTTTTATGGTAGAGGCAGACCATCCCATTTTTCTGAGTAGAACCATTACTGTATACCTCCCACCATCCATAAGAATCGACACGTTCTCACTTGACAAGTCGACCTCCTATATAGTGGGATTCAAACCCGCAGCGGTAAGTGGAGAGAACTAGTAGATGCAGCGTCTTTACTCTCCTGGCCAAGGATGCGTTTCATCGTTTATGAAAGTGAAAATATGGCTTTGTATTTGTACTGTACACTGAAGTGATATAAAAACGCAACACGGGAATTTCCGCTATATATTGTATGTACAATATGCTGCTTTTAATCGAATGGTACATGGCTACGTAAGACCTTTCCTTTTGGAAAAAATACTAAAACAACAAATAATACAGCAAATAGTATTCCTTCAATGTTTCATTATTCACAGAGTACGCGTTTGGCTCAATCATGTGAGCAAACTTAGGATGGAACATTTTGGAAACTATTTACGTTAAATACAGTACTGAACTAGCTCAATTTTTCAAAGAGCTACTTCAACATTTATGAAGTTCTTGTTACAAAGTGTAGTGTGATTAAAACGTCTACAACATCACAGTTGTGTCCTGTCTTTAGTTAACTGCAACTTTCTTTTTAAAAAACATCTTGGGATTTCTTTGGAATATTATGTGCAATTAACTGTGCAGTATATACAATATAGCGGAAATTCCCGTGTTGCGTTTTCATATCACTTGAGTGTTTTTATTATGTGTTTCTAAATAAATCAAAAGTATTAGCTTTAAGAATACTGACAGAGAATGTGCAGCTTTAATGTACTGTAGGTACAGACATATTGACTCTCTAAAATAGGTGGTATGTTGCCTCTAGATTCCAAATTAATATTGTCCAGACTTTGTTGAAACTATATGCTGCCAAATAAAAGTGTCGTGTGAGGTTCAGTTCAGTTTACATATTCAGTCAAACAATAAAACAAAGTTTTATCAAAGAAACTATTCGTGAAACGTGGCTGAACGTAGGCGTATTGTATGCACATACAGTTTCGATATATTTAAGATCAGGGATCAAATTTAATGTTTAGCCATTTGCTAATAAAAGCAAGTGCCGAAATTTTCTACTTGCTATTGTTAATAAGCAAGGGAATTGCGTTAATTAAAAATGTAGAGCCTTTGATTCACAGTAACTGGTCACTTTTAATTTTTGCCCTGTTATTATAATTATCTATAAAGGAGATGATCGGGAAATTTTGGAAAATGCTGGTGTTCTTTTTCAGAATGACGTCATAATGCGAACCTAACAGCTATGGTAAAAAAAAAACTTTTTAAAATTATTCTTGAATACGTTTGTGCTTATCCATAACACTATTATTGATTATAATAGTGTTATGGATAAGCACAAACGTATTTTCTAATATATTAAAGAATAATATCAGGGAGTAAGTGTACTTATTAAAAAGTAAAAATACTTACCATAGCTGTTAGATTGATTTAAACATATTTTATTGCCAATAATGTGTTACATACAGAATATTATCCACATATATACAATAGAAATATTATAATGACAAATGGGTCGGGTAACAAGTTCTACCAGCATTAGTTTAAACCCTTCCCAGTTAACATCTTGCAATTGCAAATGCGTATGGCTGAGTGAAATAAATTACAATAATTACGATGTTTTTTTTTTTCCAGAAACGTATTTTCTAATATATTCACGAATATTTATTTTTACTTTTTAATATTATCAGGGAGTAAGTATACTTACTCTCAGGGAGTAAGTATACTTACTCCTTACTTACTGATAATATTAAAAAGTAAAAATAAAAAGTGCACTTCACGACATAGATGGAAACGTGAATCAAATTACTTATTTACTTAAAATGTTTATGTATACAATAGAATTATATATACCATTGTTTTATAAAAATAAAGGCTGTTAGATTCGCATTATGACGTCATTCGGCCCCGTAAATCATTTAAAAATGACGGTTTCATTTGTAAAGTCTGCTATTGCCGATAACAAGTGGCGAAATACTCGTTGTTATGTGACTTCTCGTGATACGGACTATGCAAACTGATAAAATATGGATTTATTTACGTATCAGTGCTTTACGTTAGTGAATTGATTGTAACTTGAAGCTGGCATACTGCGCCGAAATTAACGGACACTTGATTTTCGGTAAAATTCATTTAAATTTATTTGTTTACGTAGGGGGCATAGACAAACGACGAGCAGTATCAAATTGCACTTTGGTGACTTTGAACTCGGATATCTCAGCGAATTTACAAGGGATCGTAGGAAGAAAGGTATTGTTGGATAGGAAATTCATTTCTGCGCATGTTAGTATATAGTGTGCGTGTAATTGAGATTGTTTCGAATGTCTGCTTGACCTCTGAAAAAGAACACCAGCTTTTCAAAAATTTCCCGATCATCTCCTTTAGATAATTATAATAATAGAGGGCAAAAATTAAAAGTGACCAGTTCCTGTGCTTCGATCATTGTAGCAGGAATGCTATATATGTAAATGATGACATTTTAACACTCATCTAGATGCAACACAGTAATCATGTATAATTATACTTACTATGTACCTATTTTACTAAGTTGGATGATTGTCATTTTCAAACACATAAAAGGTTATATATGACGGTCGATTTTTTTTGTGGTGGAGGCAGACCACCCACTTTTCCTGGGTAGAACCAGTACTGTACACCTCCCGCCACCCTAGTTGGATGAATATGTTTAGTGAATAAATGTAGATTGGTTTCGTTTATTACTTGCAACATTTAGCAAGTGCTAATATTTTCTACTTGCAATCTGCACACAACTACTTGCATTTAGCAAGTAAACAAGTGTTAAATTTGAACCCTGAAGATATTTTGTGTTTTACGTATACACGTTTTAATAAATGTTACTTTTAAAAAGCTTATGTTAAATTTGCGTTATTTATCTGTTACAAGGGATCTGTGTTTCAATACAATTTCGGAATGATTAAAGAATGATTAATGTTAGGGCTACTCCATTAAAACATACCCGGGACCCCAAGATGGCAATTTAATAAACATCTAAAAAGACTATGAATGAACCTGAAATTTGGTTCTTAACTAAATTTGCATCAATGGGTGGGTGTTCAAATTCAAAAGTGCCTTCTTGAGGTCCCATGTATGTTTTAATAATTGCTAATTGAATTGGGGTTTTAAGGCGCACACATGAATGGTTATATGGCGCCCGTCTAGTAATTATTTTGAATATATATACACGAAATATTTTTTTGAATAGTATACACGAAAAAGCCATTATTATCAGCTCGTATAGACGTACTATATTGTGGCGTTGTCTGTCCGTCCGTTCACTTTTAGCTGACAAGTGATTGTAAATTTCAAATTACAGGGTCTACAATGGAACTTTAGAATGACCCAATGAATAGATCTGAAAAAGGCCCATATATTTGGAATTATTTCCTCTTGAAAAAGCTTTAACCTGGAACTTAATCTTGCCAAATGACTTCAAAGTATAAGGTATCAAACGAGGAAACGACGGGTGTATATGCACCGCTAGGCAGTGCTCTTGTTTTGATCTAGTCAATGAGCACAAATGACACTTAGGCTATGCATCCTTTACAATAGCCCTACAGTTCCTTTTAATATTTGATTTTGTTTTGTGTGAAATATTGTGAAAAAGTGTGCACTTCATGGTGTGCACTTCATGCATAAATAAATCATAGAATGTATATGACATAGATGGAAAGTGAATATGCAGCAAATTACTTATTTACTTAAAATGTTTATTATACAATAGAATTATATATACCATTGTTTTATAAAAATAAAGGCATTCTTTCAAACAGTCTGTATTGGATTTCTTGTTACTGTGAAAGTAACTTTCGGGTTTTAAATAATAGGGACAATAATCAAAAATTATAAAACAATTTTATTTTTTCGCTTTATTTTTTAATGTTTTTATAACAAATGGAACAACTTTTCAACTCAAAAGGGCATAATAAACAGTAAATAAATATGCATTACATGAAATGATTGTTAGTCCTTACAATCCATGATAACATCCGGAACAGATCGCAATGTGGCTTTCCATGTTGGTACAAACATGGTAGGTCAACATTCTCATCAACAACAAATCCACGGCAATCTTGATTTTGTTAAAACTCGCAGCGCCCCCGTTAGTTTTTCTGTATGAACTGCATTTGTTCAATCACTAATATTAATTATAAGAATAGTATAAAGCAAATTATTTTGCATATTACTAACTGTTGATTATATTTCTGACACCAATAATGTATTCAAACATGGAAGAATAATGAAGAAAAATCTAATTTGTATTCGAATATATTTAAGAAGGTTTAAAGCCAAAATCATTCAGGATTAATAAATCAGGAGGCTGAGTTAAATGTTTGATACAAACTTCAAGATTGCCTCATGTCCCTTTACAGTGTTTTTTTTATGCCTAATTTGGGGCCGTTGTTATTCGGCCCCATTCACAATGCCAAAAAGTATACTTTTTTCACAATTATATCCAAAAAATTCACAATCTGAAAAAAACACACTATTTTTAGGGCAAATACAGACCAGTAATATACGCTGGTGTTAAAACTAGTCTGTATTTACCAAAACAAAACTTAAAACCAAGGGATATTAAACTGTGAAATTAAAAGTGAATAAGTTTCTTTTTCTTTTGTTATAATATTTCATAATTCTCACAATTTCTAGAAAAATGCCGCTATTTTTCACAATGGCACAGGCACAGGCTGCATTCACAAAACACATAAAAAAAACACTGCTTTAACCCTTTACAAAGCATCCTTTGCTAAAAATGCGTTATTCATTTCTGATATACAGTAAATCAACAACATAATAAATCATATACTTCTCAAATCACTAAGTAAATACATGTTCTTAAATCATTTTCAAAGTGATGTAGAACATTTTCATTAATAGCTGTTCAAATTGTGCCACATGAAATGTTTATAATCTTGGTACCATGACAACGAAGTACACAAACACAGCTATTGGTTGGTAGCCATGCTCTATTCGCTGCCTAACAATACACAAACTTATCCACATCTCATTATGCCTCACACAATAATAGTGATGTTTTTTCGAATAAGAACTTTTAGTAGAAAACAATATTTTAAGTCTCTGTTTCTTACATCACTTTCTAATATTCTATTAACATGATTAAATAGGCCTAGTAGCATATATGACAAGACGGTAATATCTCTCAGACTTAAATACTGCTGTAACACTTCTGACCTGCGATAAACTGTATCAGGTCTTGTATTATATATTGACCTATGATACTCATCACATCTTGAAAGTGTCCTGGAATACAACATATAGGGTCTTCCACAGGGCATTTAAGAGCGTATTCCCCCTACCTTTAATTCCAAAATAATTTCCCCTAATCCTTAATTGAGCCCCTAGACTAATTTGACCTCTCTGCGTTATCCCTTAAAAATACCAATAAACCTGCAAAATGTTGAAATATACTTCAAATGGCATCAAAACAGATCATGATCCCTAAACATACTGTGTCACTCGAGGGGCAACTCCCTCCCACATCCACCCTATGATATTCAAATCAATTTCCCCAATCCCTTAAATTATTTCTGTGGAAGACCGTGACATTACATCTGTGACATATCCATTGAACTTTTTTTTTATGTAAACATTGTATCTGTTAGAATACTGCAGCAAGGCAAGACCATATCATAACATTGGACCATATATTACCTCTGATAATACTGAAGCTATGATGGGTAAATTAATATCCTAACTTTATTCATATATCTGATACATCATGCAATGTCTTGAGATTGAATGCCATTTATAAGTTAATAAACTAAACAATGTATAAGCAAAACTCAAGCCAAGCAATTGCTCAAATAATTTCTACTCTATGATTTGCTGTGGTACCATGAACATTATTCTTCACGATGTAAAACAACAGCAAGCACACCTGGGCCCCGTTTTATGAAACAACTAACGACCATTTTGATCGTAAATAAATTTCTTAAATGCTTCACTATTAATTACACTTTTCAAATAAACGTGATTTCATTTCATTGTCTTATACATGTGATATCTCTGTACTAAGTGCACACATACTTGTTTACAATGAATGCTTAGGTGAAAAAAGTGAAAGATCTTAAAATTTGAGACTTATCGTAAGATGTTTAATAAAACAGGGCCCTGTTCTTTTTAATGACGATATCTCACTAGCAGACCTGACAGATATGCAGTTGTTTCACAAAAAAAAAATGAAAACTAAATAATCTGAGGAGAGTTTGCATATAAACTGAATGATTAATAGATACAATATTATAACGGTTTGGTTTAACATATACACTATTAATGATGGTAATGTTTGAAAATAAATAATAAAACATAGGTCAAGAAACATTTGATACATACTAGGTTGTCCTCCTGTCATGCATAACTAATGGTAACACAAGTTACTTCCATCGATGTTATCACAAAATTCAACTGCATAAAATGTAAGGCCCTACTGATCCTCCGTAAATTTGGGAAACAAAAAATAAGAAATTCTGAAGAAATATGGCCTTTGAAGTTAAAAAAATGAATTTATACCCAACCAAGGGAACTATATTTTCCTAATCTTGGATGTTTATTAAAGATTTTTGCGTGAAGGAAGAACATTTTCCTTTTTATTTCATATCCGCCTTGTCCTTAAATTTTACTGAAAAAATCTATAAAATAATTAAAACAAAAACTGACCTAAGCTAGACACGTTTCATAAACATTAGTCTCCAACAACATGCATGGTACGCTGAACCATTTCTGTTACAGATTCACATTGCATACTATCACAAGATTATAAAATCTTTCATGGGTTTCCGGTGAAGAACGAAAATTCCAACAGTTATATCAAGGGTTGGATTTCCCTATCAAAACTGGATTATCATATATAATTCAGCATTCCTTTTCCTGCATATCGTTGACTTGATGCATTTACTTTACCAATAATAAACATGTCCTATCTTTATTTACACAATGACGTCGTACAATTGTTGATGTTACCAAAATCGTTGTTGATGCACACGACTTATCGGCCCCCATGTGTATTTTCCAGCACTCTTGTAAAATGGGGGATATCCTTTATCCAGTATGCAAGAATACAAAGATGTTACACTGATGGAAGCACATAAATGTTTACACATTATCTACAAGTATAAAAGCAGTGTTTGCATGTCTAAAGTATTACACAAATTGCCTTCAATGTTTGCCCATTTATTACAGCATATGTTCCTCCAGTTTTCATGCTTATTCACATGTACAGTCTATCATCTTCCAATTTTTGCATGTTTGTAACACCAGTGAAGTCTTATTTTCCTCCAATGTTTTCGGGTTAAGCATGTTTTCATGTTGATTACACAATTTAAGTCCATTTCTCCTTGAATAGTGTCATGTTTTTTAAACACAGTGTTGTTTTCTTCCAAAATGTTCAAGTTAATTACTCCAGTGCAGTATTTTCCTCCGATGTTTTCAAGCTCATGACACAAGTGAAGACTATTTTCCTCCTCTTGCCATGGATGTTGAGAATAAGACCAGCTGCTTCTTCTTTTTCTTTCCACTTCCACTGCTTGTACTGGGCTTTTCCGATTCGGCCGCTACAAAAATTACAGGAAATATATGAAACTATGCAACAGCAATGAAACATGTCATCAAATTTAATGTTAAATGTTACTATAATTAATCCAGGAAGTTTGTACTCTGCATTATTTAGCAGCCACTTTTCGAGGACGTCAGTGCAACTATCTTGTATCTTTTTGTTTATGTTTAATACACAGTACAATAGATTTGTGTCCACCCCTTGATTTAACGTCAGGCTTAAGAATGACAACCTCAAATTATTTATAATAGACTGTGATTTAAGGTTTTAATGGAAGTGGGATTTATATCCAATTCCACATGTTTGGGGCATATTAGACAGTCAAGTTCAAAGGCATCAAGACAAGATGGTGCTTCTTCAGGATTGGAAAGCCATAATAAGCTTCTTTTCAACCCTAACTGGACAAAGTTCAGAAGATATGTCGTTAAAGCAAAACACTCCTACCCATAAAGCAATCACTTTCAGAGAGGGCTGGCGTGGCGCAGTCGGTAGCGCGGCGGATTTGTAACCGGAGGCCCCGGGTTCAATCCTCCGTGGTGACACTGAGTTTCGTCGCTGTGTTCTTGGGCAAGACACTTTCCCATAGCCTCGTCCGTCGGATGGGGACGTTAACCGGGCGATCCCGTGTATAGGTCTATCCTCCGAGCACGTTAAAGAAGCATAGGAATCTATTCCGATATTAAGAGTAGGGCACGGTTCCCGGATTCCTATGTATCCTTCCCCTCTCTCTGGGGCGGCTCTAAATAACCTATACTGTGTTGATGAGCCGTTAAACAACATTCAATCAATCAATCACTTTCAGAGGGAATTTCTGATTATAAAAACACCCGTATTGGCAACAATCGGTTTACCTGTTTTTTTGGTGTCAATAGCAGCTTCCAATGCAGCTTCTATAGCACTACCAAATGATCGCTGGAACACGGGAACCGGTACTTTGTCCTCATTGTTTTCACTATCATCACTGTCCAGATGGCGGGCACCAGGTGATACAGGGGAGGTCACCGTGTTAGACTTCATACTGGGCCACACTTTAGTCTGGGCACCAGCCTTTAACATCTGAAATGACAATATATACAAATTACAGGAGTGCAGGGCACCAGGTAATACAGTGGAGGTCAGTTCCCAACTTCATACCGAGTCATACTTGTTTCCTTGGAACCAGCATTTAACTCAAGAAATGCGTGATAAAGGGGAGTTGTTCGAAACATATCCATCAGTATCTATGCCTATAATGTAATACTAGTTGCCTTTAAAGTAGCCCGCCAACCACAGCAAAATTGTACAACACATGTACACCTTTTTTAAATCTGCTGACGATGAGGAATATATATTACGTACACATTTTGAGAATCCAAACTCGATAGACAAAGTATATATGGCTTTAACTAGCCATCCAAACCCCAAAACTGGAGCTTCGAATTAAGAGTTACCAACTCATAATTCATTTTACGCATATTCAATCACAGGCATTTAATAACCAGTAAACAAACCTATACTTTTAATTGGCACATATAAATTATTATATGAACACTTGGATAGAGTTTTGGTAAACGATTTGTAGTGTAATTTTTATTTGGTGAGTTATTTCTTTAACAAACAGAACCAATCATATGACAATGCTGCTTTAGAAGGTCCAACAATTTCTCAGTCTTTGTTATATTACTTGCCATGCATTATCCAAACATACCTGAGCAAATGAGACTGTGGAAGTCTGGTCCCCATCCACAGGACTGGTGAGGGACTGGAACTCTGCGGCATTCACATTCAAACCTGAATAGACCAGAAACACAATCCAAAATCATTAAATGGCAGACATTGAAACAATAAACTATCCAAAAACACAGTTTTTATCACTATGCTGTGGAAATTTGCCATAAAGTATGGTTATTTTATGACAATTCAAGGTAAAAACAATTCCAACAGCAAAACTAAAGTTCAAGCTGAATATGTCCTATTAGACACACTGCATGTGGGTTTTTAACCCAAAGAGGAGGGCTGCAAACATGGTCGACATTAGTGCTAAATAATGTGATATTTTGCAGACCAGAGGGCAAAAAAATCTATCTGTAAACAATAACAGTTGTGATATTTTTACAAGTATTTTACGAGACTAAAAGAATTCATCATGAGTATCCATTTGATGGGAACATTTTAAATTTGTTGCTATTCTGATCCCGAGGGTGAGACTATAAGAATCTTTCATGGGTATCCGATAAAGATAGGGAATTCAAACCGGAGGTATGTGTTTTATCGGAACCGAGGCTCTTCGATTAAAACACTTACAACGAGGGTTGAAATTTCCTATCTGAACCTAATATCCATGATAGATTCTGTTTCTTGCATATCAGAGACATGTTGCGCCAGCTACTAATGTTTACATGTTTTCTTGCATACTGGATGTTGGTGCGCGCATGAATTTTATCTCGACCCTAGGTCGAGATGGAAATATCTAGCCCCAGTAAAATGATGGATATCCTTGTCCAGTATGCATAAAATAGTTATCTTCCATGGGGAAAAAACCCATCTCACGTGACTAGAAATGGGAGATTCATCTTTATCAACAGTCTATCCTACGAGCATGTTAATTAAAAGAACAATAGGAATCTATTTGATAGTAAGAGTAGGACAGGTTCCTGGATTCCTATGTATCCTTCCCCTCTCTCTGGTGCGGCTAGAAATAATGTGTTGATGAGCTGTAAAACAACAATTTAATAAGGAACAGACCAAATAAAACCAAGTTCTGGTTAAACCCGCTTTATTTCATTTGGGTTAAACAATGTGGAAGAAGCCTTTCATAGGTTACCTGTAGGACTACCTATGGGAGTATCGAGCGAGGGCGAGCTGGTGTCACTTCTGGTATCGCTGGATCTATCACAGTGGCCCGACGATGACGACGACTGAGAGGGACGATGGAAGTCACTATGTACTATGGTGCCACTAGCTGCAAACAAAACAGATGTGTATTGTTTACACGATTTGTTACTACATGGCATATAGACAATATTTATATGAAAAAGATATAAAAACAACGGCTAAATGCCCTTTTATATATAATTTTTTTATTATTAAGTTGTTAGTAAAAATGTGATAAACTGAAATAAATTATTACAGTGAATGCTTTATGCTCAAGTGAAATTGACTAATTTGGCTGCATAAATCACTCCATTATTGCTACCATTATGATGCATTCTACATAAATACATTTTCATGACACCATTTAATGAGTTGTATATGTGAAGTAGGAGATTTAACTTGCCCTTTTCATTAACTAACCAACTGTAATTTTTTAAATTCAAAACCACATGTATCAAACGAGTAATTTAAAGATAAATTACTTATTCCAAATTTCCTTCGTTCCTCATCTTCGATCTTCCGAGCCATTCGTTTTTCATCTCTCGCCTTCCTTTGTCGATGTCTCCTGCGCTTTTCAAAATCATCTAAAAAAAAAAAGCAATGATGCAGTCAGTTTTTCTTTAGAAGTAATTCTAGCTTCCCTATCCCAGTCAGTGTATGACTTTAACAACTATTATCAGTTGATGAATGATGCACAATAAAACACAGACCATCCTTCCGACACTTCTCAAGAATTTATGATTTTATTTATACTTTTTCTTCCACAGTTTACAACAGCGTCACTAAGGTTGGTCAGTGTGTTCTTGGGCAAGACACTATGCTTTAGCCTCATCCGTGGGATAGGGACGTAAACTGGTCCGTCCCATGTATCAGCGTCCATCCTACTATCACGTTAAAGAACCATAGAAATCTAGTTGTTAGTGTGAGTAGGGCACGATCCCAGATTCCAATGCATCCATCTCTCTCTGGGGCAGCTCTAAATAACTCATAATGTATTAATGAGCCATCAAACAACATTCAATTAAATTCAGTTCTTCCACAGTTTAAGCTGATATCCAAACTGCATTTCCATATTGTTTATCCTTTTTGATTTACTTGAAAATAGTACTCACCAGCAAAATATTTTATTGTACCCTTGTCAATAAGTGGAGATTTCAGTAGCAGCTCTGCAACATCAAACCCACAGGTGAGGGGTAGATGACTTAGGTATCGCAGTCTCTTCCTCAACTCCTGCAAACAGGTATGTGGTATATAACAGGTGTTTCATATACATATAAATGGGTAATGGGTATGTTGTGAAATTGACTTTCAGTGTTACGTGTATCTGGAACATTCGTTTGTTTGTTTGAATGGTGTTTTACATCATTTTTAGCACATATTAGGCCATATATGACGGTCAATTTATTTTGTGGTAGAGGCAGACCACCACATTTTTCCTGGTTATGTTAAACCAGTTTACATCGAAATGTCATTAACTCGACTATGGAGGCACTCTTATCTGGAACAAAAGACCATCTTGATGACACTGAGCGAAAACTGCTGTCTGTCCGTGTTTGACATAAATGTAACATATATTTAGAAGTAGATGGAATTGGTCTAAAACAAAGATTTATAATCGATCATTGGTTTCGGAGAAAAAAATAACCCTAGTTTTAGGTACTTAGATTACTCAATATTCTGTAGGGTTTTAAAGAACAAATATGTTTCATACCTCAGTGACGAAGACGTTCTCCTTCTCTACAATGGTGCCGGTGATTTTCTGCGGGCAGTTCTCCAGACTTCCATACTCTCGGACGAGGCAGCGGGCATTCAGGGAGTGAAGATAGATATGCTGCCCATCATCAGCTGGGAAGAAAGTGAATATTTATTACAATGCCTGTGCTTGAACGATAACTGACGCGCTGGAATGTGAGTAAGCAGAGCATGTTAAAACTAACATATTGCAATTTTAACTCTCTTTCTCTCTTTGCATAAAATCAATTGCATGAACACTGAATTCAAATTCTATGGTCGCATCACGTATATTATATTTAAACCTATGGAAGAATAAATAGGAAGATCAAAGAAAACTCAAAATTTTATTTAATTATATGCATGCAGTTTTTGAGATTTTATTGAAGATGTCATTCTTTATGGGGGAAACAAACGTGATAACGATAATTGAGAGAACTTGGAACATTTCTGAACAGCAATATGTAATAATTTATTATCTCTGCTCCAGAGAAGTAAATGTCAAAGGTTAATACATAATAATCAAACAATTTCAATGGAACTTGGCTGAAGTATATATTCATTTTCTTTTAAAATAGCAGAAATAGATCTATATTATGTTTTATCACTCTGGTCGTGTTAAATATAGAGCTCTGATCATTCTGTGCTGTTTAATACCTTGATAGAAGTAAAAGCAGTTATCGCCAGACTTGCGTCTCGTCTTGTCTGCAGGTTCTTGTTGGGACGGCAACTCCAAGTTTTCTGCTGCCTCCTCCAGGGGCATGATGTCTGGGATCATCTCTATGGGCGGGGCTCTGGCCTCTGGGGAACCTACCGGGAAGTCTCCTTGGACATATTCTGCTTTGTCGGTGGCGACTTCCTCAGATGGTTGCTGCTTCGTTGCAACTTGGATGGGTGAACTTGAAAACGGTCTGTAAAATGTGAAGAAACTATTAACAACCTAGGTTAGAACCAGTCCCATCATCTATAAGAATTGACAAGTCGAGCTCCGTGTGGGCTTGGTCTAATTAAACAAAATAGTTCAAGGTCATTCACATTGACCTACAGATGGTAGGGTGTTGCTATCATGTAGATGTGTGTATTGAAGTTTGAAAGTTGTATGGCTTGGGTCTCTGACTAAAGGACTGAATGTAAATCTTTAAGGGCAAAAAAGTAGGTATAGATCATTCATACAGATCTACCTATCTATGTATGACAGTCTATATTTTAGTGTGTATGACAGTCCATTGTTTAGTGGTGGAGGGAGACCACCCACATATTCCTGGGTAGAACCAGTACTGTACAACTCCCACCCCTTTAGCACATTACCATGGCTAGTTTACTAAAATCAGGTTTTACAGGCGTAATGGCAGTTCAATTAAAACATACATGGGACTACAGAAAGTCAAAATTGAACACCCACCTATAGATACAAAACTATTTCAGAAAATAAGGTTCACCCATAGATGTTTATTAAATTGTCTTTCTGGGGTTCTAGGTATGTTCTAGCCCTGGGAATATGTTTTAATGGATTAGCCCTAATTCCCATATTACTAAGATATTATAATAAATACATTCATGCACAGGCAGATTGAGTCTATCTTCAAGTTGACTACAACAATCCTGTACCTGGCATCTGTTGGTTCAGCAGACTGGGTATCACTTGCTTCTTCAGCAGTTGGGGGTGTTTCCACCACTCCTTTATTGTCAACATTGATGTCGTCTGCTGTCTCATCTTCCTCATCAGAGAAAGCAGACTTGTATTGTTTAATTTTCTGAAATGAAACGTAATGAAATAGGGTTTTACGTCCTGTTAACACATCATATTAGGTTTAATCGGGACAGCGATCTCAGAGATGAGATGATAGATAAAATTTCCAATCAGACATGCCTCCGCCAGGGAGCAAACCTTAATTTTCTGAAGGGGAATACATAATGTTGTAAAATACTTCCTGCACTTTGAACAGCATAACCCACAAATATTTATCCTTATAGGGTAAATTTTATCGCAATTTTGAATTTTATGAAGTACCGGTCATTTAGTGGTTAAAAATTGTGTTTATTGTCGACGCCGTTTTAAATCGATGTCATAATATATTTTAAGGCATTCTGCTAAGAAATGTGTAGTATATAGATATAAAAGAAATGTCACAGTAAGTGACAAATGCCCCCGAAGTGACCTGTGTGACCTTGACCTTGGAGCAATATGAAACCAACAGATATATTTAAAAATCAAAAAAATAAATATGAAACCAACAGATATATTTAAAAATCAATAAAATAAAAAAAAAAACAATTTAAAATTTAAAAAAAAAATTGTGCGCGACACGACGTCTTGGACACGACGTCTTGTTGTGGTGAGCAATTGTGCGAAGTTATTTGAAAATCCGTCGATTATTGTCAGAGTTACGAAGCGGACACGATTGCACAGACGAACGGATTTTGACCTTTGATCTCTAAGTGTGACCTTGACCTTGGAGCCATGGACCTGGATTTTGTGCGCGACACGTCGTCTTGTTATGGTGAGCAATTGTGCGAAGTTATTTGAAAATCCATCCATTATTGTCAGTTATGAAGCGGACACGAGTGTACAGACCAACGGATTTTGACCTTTGACCTCTAAGTGTGACCTTGACTTTGGAGCCACGGACCTGGTTTTTATGCGCGACACGTCGTCTTGTTGTGGTGAGCAATTGTGCGAAGTTATTTGAAAATCCGTCCATTATTGTCAGAGTTATGAAGCGGACACGATTGTACACGCGAACGGACAGACAGTGCGACTACTATATGCCACCCTTTGGGGGCATAAAACGAATACACAGATGTGGTGTAGTGTGTTCTACAACTGGGGTATGCAGACAAATTGTGTTAATATTAAAGCGATAAAGGACTGTAGGCTACAGCATCATACCTTAGCGCCAGTGGTGAGTCGCACGGTGTCTACTTGTTGCTCAGGTGGGAACTGTACTTGTTTAGCGATATCTTCGATCTGTTCTACTTCTTTCTGCACCTTGGTTGTGCCGCTCAATAAGGCTTCCCTGGCCTAAAAAACGAAGAAACAAAGTGTGAATGTACCTATAATAAAGATTATATCTATATATAAAAAAAATTACGTTTGATTTCAACTTTGGTGTTAAAATTGTTTGTGCAAGTGAACTGATATATTAACTAAGATACTGGAAGAATGATGTACTTGTGAAAACACTATAGTTCCACGGACCAAAATGTGTAATTAGAATTTCAGATTGGTCAATTTAGGCCACTTTAATTTTTGAAGGGACAAGAGTAGTTGACTTCTCAATTATCTTGACTTGAACCTAGTTGAGATCATTTGGTTTATTTGTGTGATATAAATCCTTTAATCGATACATTTATGCTTTCCACAAGTTCACAAATAACAGACTTGAGTAGTCACCCTCTGTAGTACCTGCCCTTTGCTTAACATAACTCCACCCCACCACAATTCATTCGGACAAGTAGAATGATAAATTTACCTCCATCTGTGTTTGGGCTCCCTTTATGAATGGCTCTTCAGATGGCTGGAAAAAATAAAATGTAAAATTAGCACACTGTAAACTGAATGATCTGAAATAGAAACAAGGTTAATTTTCAAAATAGATGTGTATTTTTCCTCTCAAATTATGAAGTATAGCATTTAGTGCCATGATGGACTCCACATTTTCCTTTTCTCTATAAAAAGCAACGCTGACGCAATATTAATACAAGAGGTCAATGACCTTGAAGCTCTACTGATTGATTTTGATTTCAGGAATTAGTCATAAAACTTGTTTTTTGAAAAATTATTTTTAGCCGTGGTGACCATCTTGAATTTCCGGCCGACCTGAAATTTTGCTAGGATCAATTAGACATCAAGAGCAACATTCCTGTGAAGTTTCATTAAAATCCGTCAAGTAGTTTCAGAGGAGTAGTCGCTACAAGTTTTCATTATATAACTCTATGTAAACAAAGATGGCCGCTGACAGCCATGTTTAACACTGAATCAAAACGAATTTTGACAAGGACCAACATCATGTCATGCTGATCATTTTAGAAAAAGTCCCATATCAATATCACTTATAGTTTTCAAGAAGTAGTCGCTACAAACTTGTAATTTGAAAATTTATTTTTAGCCGGGCGGCCATCTTGAATTTCCGGCCGACCTGAAATTTTGCTAGGATCAATTAGACATCAAGAGCAACATTCTTGTGAAGTTTCATGAAAATTCGTCAAGTAGTTTCAGAGAAGTAGTCGCTACAAGTTTTCATTATATAACTCTATGTAAACAAAGATGGCCGCTGGCAGCCATGTTTAACGCCGAATCAAAACGATTTTCGACAAGGACCAACATCATGTCATGCTGATCATTTTAGCAAAAGTCCCATATCAATATCACTTAGAGTTTTCAAGAAGTAGTCGCTACAAACTTGTATTTTAAAAATCTATTTTTAGCTTTGGCGGGCATCTTGGATTTCACATCAACATGAATTTTTGCTAGGATCAACTAGACTTCATGGGTATCATTTCTGTAAAGTTTCATGAATAACCATCTAGTAGTTTCAGAGGAGTAGTCGCTACAAATAAAAGTTTACGGACAGACAGACGGACAGACAGACGACGCACCACGGCATAAGCTCTGCTGATCTCGAGCTAATAACAGTGCATTTAGTATGTTAATACATTTTAATGGGTTAGTGCAGATCGTAAATATTAAGTTTTCCATACTCGTACATAGAAAAGGAAAAAGCTGACTGGCTTTGTTCCAACCTCATGTCAACCTACCTCAGACTCTCTCAGTTGTATCCTCAACTCATTTTTCTCCTGCTGCAGAACATCCAGCACCTGTCCTGGTTTGGCTGTCAATAACTTCAGGTGGCGCGTTATCTCATCAGATTCTAAAATTGTCAACAGCATATGATGTTATAATACCATCTTAGTATAACAGATAAGTCTATTTATTCTTGAAGATGATAAAACAAGTCTGCTCATGATTAAAGAATAATTCATCATGAGTTGGTACATAATTAAACAAAACTTATGAGTCAGTTCATGAATGTTGTTGTATCTCATCAACACTTCATCTTACGCTACCAGAGAGAGGGAAAGTATACAAGGGAATCGGCGAACTGTGTCACAGGTGGTATTTTGATTTTGGCACAATATAGTTGGTTGTGCTGTCGCTATTCATCAACCCAATGCTACCGGGTTTGATTTCTTTGTTTAGTGTGACAATGGGCCATTCTGAAATGTCGGGTTTCCTTAGGTATTCCATTTTCACCAACATCAAGACCACAACAATGATATTTGTGCCAGTCATCGAGAGAATTTGTATATAATAATAAATCAATGATTTTTTTTTAAATGACTCATTACAATCCAAAATGTTTGTATAATTTCCACTGACTGTCTCACTGATTTACAAACAGATTTGTAAACTTAAATTTGCAGATCAGTTATTATAAGGCTAGTTTCATTAAATAAATGGTTTAAACTTTTTTAACTAAACTCAATTTAATGTTTTGTTTTAACAAAATGTGTTCTCTTGGAGATCAAGTTTCAAAAGGTTTACTGAAAATTGCGCAGTTTTTCACCTTGTATATTGTGACATTTTCCCTTTTGTTTCTGCCATAGATTAGCTGGTACAGCGTAGATACTTCCCTTCTCTTTCTTCATCAATGTCATAGTGATAAGGTCACCAGCCTTGTAGTTTTTCACTTTTCTACTCACAACACTGAAACAGGCAAGTTAGGCATACTATCCTTTGGGGATTTGTTACGAGTAGCCAGTCCTAACCAGTTAATTTTTTTATAGGAATAAAATTATTAAAACAGCTACGGTATACAGATTTCCAGTGACTGAAATTTGTCGAAAAAATAAATAATATTTCGGGTTATAAACCTTAGAACTAGTGCCCTCCATAATTCTCTTTACATATTGTTATAATCTCATTGCATTACATGTAAACCCCATTTAATGTATACCTTAAAATTTACTGAAAAATCTTACAATTAATTCCTAAATTTGTTTTACTTTTAGAATACACGTTACATGTTGTAATACATATAACTGTTTTGATGTATGTCATCAAAACAATTATATGCCAACATTTAGAGGAATGTACGAGAGAATGACCATTACATTTTATTTCCATTTAAATCAATGCAAAATTTCAATAGAAAAATAAACTTTTCATTATTCCATCTGGGTAGGTCAGTTAACAGTTCGAAAACGAAAAATAAATTGCACATTAAAATGAATTAAATGAATATCCATCAAAAACATAAGATTCATGTTGGAATAAACAATATTTGCATTTTATCTTCAAGCTTAAAATTAAATGATCTATCATGTAATGCAATAGGGATTATAACAGTTGTAAAGAGACTTATGGAGGGCACTGTACTGACATACTACACAACATCTTTGTCCCTTTATACATACATATATATATAATATGCAGGCTTCAGTTTGTGAACAATACAATTTCATGAAAAGGTGTGCAATTTGGATGAATTCAATAAAAATATATATTTACAAAAATATGAAAGCTATCAGTCCATAGAAATATCTTAAACACACCAAATGCATCATTAACACATTGCACTAGTATTCCATCTGGTTGGCTACAATGTTGATTTCAGAACCAGAAAATAGTTTTGTTGGCTGAAATATTAACATTGACATAGGAAGAGCTACTACTGAAGTCAGACAACCTCTGTATTTTTACATGTATGATCACACCTACCTCTTCAAGTCATTGCTGTGTACCGACTCGTAACATATGGGACACTTCCTCCATGTGTGTTCGTCCAGAGCCAGGTAGTGGAGTATACAAGCCCAGCAGTAGATGTGGCCACACCGTGTCATCTTGGCTGCCGTAGGGTACTGCAAACATATCGGGCACGAAGGTTCTTCCTGACCAATCACTCTCTGGAAGTCAAGTTTAGGATTAACAATGAAAAACGTGAGAGAACAGAGAGAAATCAAACAAACCCTGTGCTCATTCGCACCCATCAGGGCTTTTCCTTGGTTTCTGAGTTACAGTATAAGTTTTAAAAGTAGGCTGACAATATATAGTTCTTCCTTTTCATAAGTGTACTGTATTGGAGACAGACTGCTAAAAAATGTAGCCTGTCAGCAAATGAAGTATAAATCATCTCCCTAAGTGCTATTAAGAAAGGACAAGATATATAGATAGTTCTAATTAACAGTTCTTATTATATGGTATTCTATTAGACAGCTCTTAAGCGTAGCAAAATACATTCTCTGGGAAAAAAGATTATTCTGGCTATCAAAAGCAGAGTTCTTTTTAATACTAACAAGCAAGAAGTAACAAATAGATTTTTTTATAAATTCTGTCAGGACTTGTTGAAGGTGTATTCTCACTGGCCATGTGCACCCGTAAATTTGAGATAAAACAGACAGCAAATAACATACCACTTGTTCCACAGCATCCCAGTTGACAAGGATGTCTGGGTCCATCATGTGTACAGAGTAATTTCCCCCCTCCTTTACTACAAACTGACAGCTGAAAGACAGGACAATGATGCAATCTTCAAAGTCTAACAAGGAGTCAATATGCAATTGAACATTCAAAACATGACCGTTTAATAATAACTAACGGGTGAAACAACTGTTTTATAAGTTATCTGACAACATCGGCACCCACACACGTTATTGGCAATACCATCATCAAGGTCATATTGTATTCTAATGAGCTTCTATTTTTGGCGTCGACAAGAAAGTGTCGCATTTTATTGATCTCATGCGCCACAATTTTACCTACAAAATAATGGTAATCAGTGATACTGTCTAGCTAACATAAATTTTGCAAAAAAAATTAGCTCTAGACTGGGGAAATAACGTTCCGGTAATGATTTCATAGTAATGGCCAGTAGATTTCCAATTACGACTAGTTCAAATTTTATGCATAAGAAAGTTTATTTCTACCGGTCACCACCAAAGGATCTTATTCTATACTCACTTGGCCTGCAGGAACATCTCCTTGTTATAGCACACTTTACTGTGGCAAGAGTAGCTGTTCCTGTACCGCACTTGTCTGCCCCTGCTGTAGGCACCCCCTGATCCGGCCCCTGTCCGGTTACCCTGACCAGGCTCATGTTCATCCTTGTAAGTGAAGTTGAGCAGGTAATTCAGGTTGCCTTTCTTAGATCCAGCCTGAATAGCAGAGCCATACTCTGCTCCCACATCATCTTCTAGCTGAAATTACACAAGATGGATCACAATGTTAAATGTTTTGAATGTTACGTCATTTTTCTGCATCTTGTAGGCTATGGCAGGGCATGAAAATTCTATTTGCATGCTCGTCATGATGAGTGCCCATTGATGCAGGACCAGTATAAATTCAGATGAATTTTTAACAATTTATCAATTTGATCATTCAAAATATTACGTAGGACGAGTAATTCGGATAATAAAATCCTGCCCTTTTATGTATGTAGGTCGCTTATATTTTAGTGATGGAGGCAAAACAATTATTCCCGGGTAGAAACAGTACTGTATACCTCCCGCCATCAGAAAAGAATCAACCCTTTCTCACTACCAATTTGAGTTAGTAAATTATTTTGCACATCCTGTTTGCATAAATGCACACCCAGTCTTCAATTTCTGCCTAATACACTGCTGCCACCTGAACCCACACACAGAAGTCTTTTCATCACAATAATAAACAATTGTTTATGAACATCAAATGTCACTATGGCAACATGCAAAGCTCTACAACAATTGTTTCCCAAATCATCTAATTGAAAAGCACTGAAACACAGCAAAGCATTCTGTTCTTAGCGTTTAGCAACATACATGTATTACAAGCACACAATTTTAATAATTTAATTCATTATCTCTTTAGAAGTAAAACACAGCTCACCCATTCTAAAACACGGAGAAATGGACGATCTAGCATGTCTCTTCCAAAGTCCTTTACAGTATTCTCCCCTTTCCTCTTTAACATTTATCTGTATATCCAATCTTATCAGTAGGAACAGTCATATTACTTTGTTAAAAAGCAATCAAAATCTCAAAAAGATGCAAGTTTTTCAAGCAAACAGCTTTACCGGTATATAAATTTACAATTTGAAAATTATTTCTATCAATGTTGTTTGTATTGTGCAATGTCTTCCTTAGCCAAGTCCAACTACCCTTGTTGACAAATATTAGAAAATAATTCAGAGTAAGTTCCCTTTAATCAAAGTGTTCTATAAATAACATTTAAATTAGTTAAATAACATTTATATTAGTTTTTATCAGGCAGGTGTCAATAAGTCTTGATTTAGCAAACCTATATTAATTTAGGGAGCACTCCACAGTTTAATGTCCAATTCCCAACAATCAAACCCATGACAAGCCATTAGCCTGAATCCACGAGCAAAATCATACTATCATTGAATCATACAATTAAATTACCCATGTTTTCATATCAAATAAAAGTACCAACAAACATTTTCTTTACAATGTTTGCCTCATTTCTTTAAGATTAACCCTACCACCCTCCTCACCCCGCCTCTCAAAACAAGCTTAAAATGCAATTTTTACCAATATTTCAAATGCCAATAAATAACAATAAAAAACTGTTCATCAGCATATTAGGCTCTTTTCTGCACTCATCATGCATAAATCAGAAATGCTAAATTTTCTCCGGCTTTTAAGAAGTTATTCCAAATTGATGAGCCTGCGAGGTAAAATCAACCAATTTTGCTAATTTTTGGAAGTTTTTGATAGTTTCACATTTTTCTATTTATAGCCTCCAAAAAATCCAAAGAAGGCATATATTCCATCATATCAAAACAAACTTATAAGTACTCAAAACCGAAAAATACAGCAAACATGCACTTAATAATAATTATTTATACCATCCGTGGACCTAAAAGATGCTGAGTGGTTTTCTTTCTGATTTACACCATGGACAATCATGCGAAACTGAGGACTGCCCCCTTAATGCACTCGGAATGATAGATAGGTAATTGATTATCTAGATCTGTTCAGACCAAAAAGATGTGATGTTGATTCAAGGGAAACGAGGTAAGTCGGGTGCAGCACCCTGTACAAAGGATGCACTACAACTATTCACAAATCAACCTTTCTTAAACTTAAGCTTTTTTTCCTTCTACACTCAGGGTTCAAACTAGGCCTGGAATTTAGGGAGCATGCTAGCTGTTTCAAATTAAATGTGTTTATTAATTGTATTCACACTCACAGGCACTCTTTACTTATATATACTGTAACTATAGAAGAAAGGATTGAGAGAATTAATATAAATATATTGCATGTATCTTTATTTATTCATCTTTCTATCAATTTGTATGGAGTTCTATGAAGGGTGTAAATACGATTCTCAAACTTCTTCCTAAAAGGCTTATTCTTCATTAAGACCTAAAAGACCAATTTATGTGTTTTGTTTCCCAATTTGCATTAGCTCAAAACAATATTTAATAAAAAAAAGTTTTTCCTCCATCCAAACTTATGTAACTATCCAAACTACTATGACACCGCACTTTTCCGGAAGTAAAATATTGCCGAAAATTCAGTAGAAATGTCATCTATTATTAACTCTTTTTCATGCATTAATTTGTTTGGAATGCCCAAAGGTCCGTTTTATCAAACAATTAAGAAAACACAACTCTAATCATTATTCGGTGTTGTTTCGATCACGTTTTCAACACGCACTTGTCTGACTGTAACGGAACCTACGACTGGTCAATTGTTTAGCTATACGCAATCTCATTGGATAAGGCGTGTGTATTCCCTGTACAGTCTAAAATGGCGAGGTGCGAAAATTGCCTCGGGGGATATCATAGTTGTAGGAAAGTATACTCCCCGCGGGGTTTCTGCTGTGATCGATCAAAGTAATTAGTGTAATCCCTTCCCAAGGATGTCTACGCCTGTCCTGAGACATAAACAACAGGTCAATTAAAGGACTGGTTACACTTCGCTTGAGGGCGGGAAAAAAGCGAAGTGGTCAATCTATAAAAAAGCGGTCACAGAGGAAAAAGCGATTTTGTTGCTCATGTCGCCCTCCAGTTTGAACACTGTACACTACCTTGGCAAAGCATTTGATGAAAACCGATTTTAAAAAGTGTGACCTGTGAATTTTGTAACTGGTTATTCAGGTATAGATTTTCTACCCCAATCATAATATTGAAGTAACTTAGCAATGTTGATGATGTTGATGTTTTTTATAACTCGCGTCATCCTGTTAAGTACTTTTTTAGATACATTTTCAAGTAAATTCGAAGGGACTTCCTCCGAAATTAAATTGTTAGTGCCTTTAATAACCACTTCTTTTTTATTTTGAAGGTTAAAACACTTTGTTAATTTTTAACAATTCTAATATAAATACTTACGTCACCCCTTGTGCTTTCAGAAAACTCTCCACGAGGTCTTGGTCTTTTATCCGGACCATTCTTAAACTTCTGGGGTGTCTGTTTTCTAGCTGGGCTGTCAGTGTACGAGTAATTAGCACCAGCTGTAACATTACCCCGGCGTTTACCTGAACGTTGGTTTCTAGAGGCGATATCTGTAACAAAACATGTTTTAAATGAGAAATGAAATTTTACAGGATCAATTCTCATGAATTGAACTGAAGAACCCATTCTGCATTCCATTATACTCAAATACAATGTAAAGCAGTATTTGAGGTCATCTCAGAGAAAATGTTAGCATAACACATAAACCGAATGTGAATAGCGGGTTGTTCTTTTACTTACAGTACATGTACCTAAGGCCAACCATACAACAGTGTTGGTAGCTGTTTTCAAACATACCCCTACCCAAAACTTTTTATAGAAATTATAGATCAACATTTTTTTGTTACTATTTTTCAATTCCTTCTTTTTTTAATACTTTATAATGTTCAACAAATCCCACCTATCTACCTACCCAATTATGAGATTCTGGGCTAGGAAACAGCAGACAAACAACTAATATATAAGGATGGCCTCACCCAATAATATGTAGTATATATTTCACAAAATAGTAAAAAGGTGGGTAACTTAAATTTACTTTCAAAATTTGGTTCAATAACAGCTGTAGTATAAAAGCAATGTGTTGAAAATGTGAAGTATCAACACATGGGAGAAAGACACATGCCCACGATTGATTGAATTGGGTTTTACGGTGCAGATTATATTTGGATAACATCATAACAGGGGCCTGGGCCTTCACTAATTATACGAGACTAAAGGCAATCCAGAAAATGCTAAGTCTGGAAATATCAAATACTCTGCATGATTTTGATGTTGTATCATTAGGCCAAAAAGAAAAAAAGATTGGTTTCCTATTGCATGCTCTAAAAAAACAAGAGGCCCCTGTATCGCTCAGCCTCTCTTGGCTATATGTAGTCTTTGATGGGGAACACACCAACAACATGCGCAACTAGGCTTGGTACTGATCATTCACTGCCAAGTTCCACTGAAATCCAGCCCAGACAAAATGTGTGTATTAAAACCGTTAAAGGGCAATAACTCAGCCAAAAATCTTTCAACCGAAACATGGGGACGACATGCATAACTAGGTTTGGTACTGATCATCCCTGCAAAGTTTCGTTGCAATCATGCCAAGCGTTCAAGAGAAATAGTCCAAAGTTTGTGTAGTAAAACTTTTAAAGGGCCATAACTCAGCCAAAAATCATTCAAGCGAAATATAGCCTTATTATAGGGACGATATGCACCACTAAGCCTGGTACTGATCTTCCCTGCAAAGTTTCTCTGAAATCCGGCTAGGGGTTCAGGAAAAGAATCCGGGCAAAGTTTGTGTATTTAAACCTTTAAAGGGACATAATTCTGCCAAAAATCATTGCACTGGAACACGGTGACGACATACACAACTAGATTTGGTACTGATCATCCCTGCAAAGTTTCAATAAAATCTGTCCAAATGAAAGCCTTATCGCCTTACAGGCAAAATACAGCATTTTAAACTAAATCAAGGGCCGCAACTCCGATGTTACTCATAGGATTTGGCTGGTTTTCAAACTTGCCTGAGCTTACACAAGGCAGAATATAGCTTTTTCAGAAAAACAAGAGCCATAAATCTGCTGTTACTAATCCCATTTGGCTGGTTTTCGAACTCGTCCGAGATTTCATTGATTATAACAATCTGTGCAATTTGGTAATTTACTAAAGATAAAGTAATAAATAAAGGTGCTAGACTGTTCACAAGTCAGAATATGGCAATTTTTAAGCAAATCAAGGGCTATTACTCTCAATTTGGCAAGTTTTCATCGATAATAACAAACAGTGTAAGTATGGTAAAGATCAAATATTAAAAGACGGTGCTAGTGTTTTAACAAGGCAGAAAATGGCATTTTCAAAAAAAACAAGGGCCATAACTCCAGTGTTACAGATCTGATTTGGCTGGTTTTCGAATTTGTCCAAGCTTTCATTGATAGTAACAATCTGTGCAAGTTTGGTAAAGAACAAATAATAAATGAAGATGCTAGAGTGTTCACAAGGCTTAATATGGCATTTTTCAGCAAAACGAAGGCCATACAACTGAAATTAATTCAATCTGACTGGTTTTCGAAATTGTCCGAGCTTTCATTGATATAAACACACTGGCGAAGTTTCGTAAAGATCAGATTAATAATGAAGGCCCTAGAGTGTTCACAAGGCAAAAGTTATTGGACGACGGACGGACGGACAACTTGTCATCCCATAACGAGTTGTGCAGAGCTAAGTACAGCAGAGCTAAAAAAAAGGGTACTTCTGTAAGCATTTTTTTTTTTAACAAGAGTAGACATTTCGAGATTCTGAGCCATCTTGTGTGCGCTACAAATATTAAGCACTTTCGACATTCTGAGCTGTCTTGTGCGCGCTAAAAATATAAGCTCAAAAGAATAAACTATGACTTGGAGGAAGCTGTTGCTAACAACTTGTGCGGCGCTAAGGTTACAACAGACCACAGAAGCATTTGTTTTACCTGTTCGTTATTATTTATCCTTCGAAAACAGTGAAGTTTAAATATTTTCTTAACTTGAATGCAACAAACAACATTTTGCCAGTTGTTTCAACTCGCATTTTCGGTTCCAAAACCCGCAAAATTGAAGTTGCGTTAGCTAAATTTGAGCCCGAGTGTGTATGTGGGGGTGGGTGTACTTCAAGAGCCTTTTTCTTTTTTTTTTGATGTCAGACATTATTTTTTTTAAAGTTGCGCTGCCCCTAAACTGAAAACATGTTTTTTGGTTGTTAATTGTTGAAAGTTGCGCCCTCCTCACCCATCTAACTCATAACCTGTATCTGCATTATCACATTATTCAATGTCAAACATGGTGTGGGTTACGAAATATCCAAACCTACCTATTTCTGCCAAATCTATCCCTAAACCTCCCAAATCCAACATATACATGTATGGAATTACAATGTGACAAATAAATAATCATTTGAGAAAAATGAAGATATATTTAATTCATTACCGAATTAATGATGTGTGCACTATTTTTACACATCGTGATAACGACACATTATTAACAAATCAATTAACAACTACATCTTCATTTTCTCAAATGAAATGGGTTTTTTGCTGATATTTGTTACCACAACATACGAGTTACTTTTTCATGAACTCGCAAAATTTGCCGAGTGGAAAATATCAGGAGATGTACCGTTTTATTTACGTCAATTAAAACACACATGGCACACTGACTACACTTGTCTAGGCCTAGCGGGCGCAATACGAAACATACCAGTGACTGCCAGTGATCAATTCATTTTGATAATTTTCGTGAAACTTATAGGCTTTCCCCGAAATTCTATAAATAAATAAATCGAAGCGCTATAAATAAATAGAATGGTTGTTAGTGTATTTGGATAAAACTACGCTTTCCTGACTAAGTTACTCTAGCTACGCCCATCTCGGTGTTTAAATAAGCCAACTCGCTTAGACCAGACTCTATCTATTACTTATAAGTTTAACCGTAAACATGAACCGAAGAACTGTTAGACACTTTCATTTTTAATGTATCAAATCTATTTGAAGTAATTAATAAAATTGAAATCATTACAATATCTGTTCGAATATAGGGAAATAAGTCATTCTGTACAATGTACGGTACCGTACGACCCAGTCCGCATTTTAGACGTTATCGTAATCGCTCTTCTAGTCAAAATGCAAGCTTTTTGCAGATAGGTGAATCAATAATGAAGCGAATTTCTGATTTTTTCCAAGTCAACGAACGAAAAAAGAAGACTAGCGATGAATTGCTGACTGTCTTAGACAATCAGGCAGCACCATGTGCTGAGGAATGTAACTCTAGTGAATCAGCCGCGTGTGGTCACTGCATACAATATAATGTATTGGTTAGTTCTTATTTCTGGTCACTGATTGGTCAAGAACCAATACATTCTGGTAGGTGATAAAACTCGGTCTTTATCCTTGATGTTCAACCAAATTTACTGTTAAAATTGAGGTATCTACGGTGTGATTCTTTTAAAACCATGCATATTTCAAGCACATTCTTGCAAATTGATTCAATATATGTATATTTTAAAATCAAAATCTTCAAAACAAGAGGTAAATGACCTTGAAGCTCTACTGATTGATTTTGATTTCAGGAAGTAGTCGCTACAGACTTGTTTTTTGAAAAATTATTTTTAGCCGTGGCGGCCATCTTAAATTTCCGGCCGACCTGAAATTTTGCTAGGATCAATAAGACATCAAGAGCAACATTCCTGTGAAGTTTCATGAAAATCCGTCAAGTAGTTTCACAGGAATAGTCGCTACAAGTTTTCATTATATAACTCTATGTAAACAAAGATGGCCGCTGACAGCCATGTTTAACGTCGAATCAAAATAATGTTTGACTCTGATAACCACAATGTCATGCTGATCATTTAACAAAAAGTCCCATATCAATATCACTTATAGTTTTCAAGACATAGTCGCTACAAACTTCTTTTTTAAAAAATCTAATTTTAGCTGTGGCGGCCATTTTGAATTTCTAGCCGATCTGAAATTTTGCTAGGATCAATTAAACATTAAGAGCAACATTCCTGTAAAGTTTCATGAAAATCTGCAAAGTAATTTCAAAGGATTAGTCGCTACAAGTTTTTACTATATAACTGTATGTAAACAAAGATGGCCGCTGGCAGCCATGTTTAACGTTGAATCAAAACAATTTTTGACGAGGACCAACATCATGTCATGCTGATCATTTTACAAAAAGTCCAATATCAATATCACTTATAGTTTTCAAGTAGTAGTCGAAACAAACTTGTATTTTGAAAATCTATTTTTAGCCATGGCAGCCATCTTGAATTTCCGGGCGACCTGAAATTTTGCTAGGATCAATTAGACATCAAGAGCAACATTCCTGTGAAGTTTCATGAAAATCCGTCAAGTAGTTCCAGAGGAGTAGTCGCTACAAGTTTTCATCATATAACTCTATGTAAACAAAGATGGCCACTGGCAGCGATGTTTAACGTCAAATCAAAATAATGTTTGACTCTGATAACCATCATGTCATGCTGATCATTTTCCAAAAAGTCCCATATCAATATCACTTATAGTTTTCAAGACGTAGTCGCTACAAACTTCTTTTTTAAAAATCTATTTTTAGCTGTGGCGGCCATCTTGAATTTCTGGCTGATCTGAAATTTTGCTAGGATCAATTAGACATTAAGAGCAACATTCCTGTAAAGTTTTATGAAAATCTGTTAAGTAGTTTCAAAGGAGTAGTCGCAGGGGTTTTTTTTGGCTGTTTTTATAGCCGAAATTCGGTCATATTCCCAATGCCAAAACATACCTTTTTTTCCCAATTAAGAGGAAAAAATTCCCAATTTTAAAAAAAATAATCTTTTTTTTAGTGTCCCAATCCAATGATTGGGGTTCAAAAGCGTATAAATGCTTCTGTTTATCTTGGTGTACAAAAAACAGTATTAAAGATATAATTATGAAAGGAAAGCTTTACTTTATATTTTTCCGAATTTTATTAAAAATCGCGCTACGATTCCCAATTTTATGAAAAATCGCGCTAAAATTCCCAATTCCAGGGGTACGGGTCATGTTCCCAAAATCATGAAAAAAATCCCTGAGTCGCTACAAGTTTTTACTATATAACTCTATGTAAACAAAGACGGCCGCTGGCAGCCATGTTTAACGTTGAATCAAAACGATTTTTGACAAGGACCAACATCATGTCATGCTGATCATTTTAGAAAAAGTCCCATATCAATATCACTTATAGTTTTCAAGAAGTAGTTGCTACAAACTTGTATTTTGAAAAATTATTTTTAGCTGTGGCGGCCATCTTGAATTTCCGGCCGACCTGACATTTTGCTAGGATCAATAAGACATCAAGAGCAACATTCTTGTGAAGTTTCATGAAAATCCGTCAAGTAGTTTCAGAGGAGTAGTCGCTAAAAGTTTTCATTATATAACTCTATGTAAACAAAGATGGCCGCTGGCAGCCATGTTTAACGTCGAATCAAAACGATTTTCGACAAGGACCAACATCATGTCATGCTGATCATTTTAGAAAAAGTCCCATATCAATATCACTTATAGTTTTCATGAAGAAGTCGCTACAAACTTGTTTTTTAAAAACCTATTTTTAGATCTGGCGGCCATCTTGGATTTCACATCAACATGAATTTTTGCTAGGATCAACTAGACTTCATGGGCCACATTTCTGTAAAGTTTCATGAAAATCCATTCAGTAGTTTCAGAGGAGAAGTCGCTACAAAAAAAGTTAACGGACAGACAGACGGACGGACGCCGCACCACGGCATAAGCTCTACTGATCTGATCTCTGATCAGTAGAGCTAATAAAAACCTAGTAACACAAGTTTTTATCACCTACTGATAATAAAATAAAATCTCAATATCTCTGCAATGCAAAATTATGAATTTGTACTTGGGAGAGGTCTATAATTTGAGTATCAGTGCCCTGTCATAGTGTGTTAAAATACACGTTTAATGCTCTTTTGAAATTTGTCGTTTTGGCGAGCATCAACGTGTATTGATTATTGCACATTTTACGACTGGACTTTCCCAACGGAATCTGTTGGGAAGGTTTCACGCTTTTAAACCGCATTGTTTGTATATTATATATGCACAGGTTGAAAGAAGATTTTTTTTTGAGTCGATTGGTGTTTCAAAATTTACCTGCCAAGATGAAATATCTCAGATTATCCAAATTTATCACGAATATATTGACACATTTCCGAATTATCGAAGGGTACCGCCATCTTGTTTGAAATTCTTACCCAAAGTTCCTTGCGCATATTACTTCACCATACGCAACCTACCATGCACCGTCGATAGAATAGAATAGAATAGAACCGTTTATTGATACAATCGTAAAACATTGTGTAGTGTGTTTAAACTACACATATTTCATGCCGATTTAAAAGTAATGTTTTTGTTATATTTATAGTATTGTTAAAATTACTTGTTTTAGTCGTTTATTATTCTACAAGACTCTTCCTCATTCTTAAATCGTAATAAAGAGAATATAAAATATATGAAAATTAGCAGTTTGGTAAAGATCCGAATAATAATAATGAAGTTGCAAGAGTGTTCACAAGGCAAAAGTTAGCAGACGACGGGCGACGGACAACTCGTCATCCCATAAACCCTGGGGGTGGGGGTTGGGGCGTGGATGGGGGATTTGAATACTAGTGACAGTTATTGTTTTCGTAAACAAAATCACCATGTTCAGGTCCACCAAACACACGATTTCTTTTTATAAAGCACAATGTCCCATCCTAGCTCAACTAAATTTGTGAATTGGTTTCCTTATAGTATGTTGTAAAGGGTTGCTTAAGTAATGTTGTCTTCCGCAAATTCTGGGCTCCCATGGAATCCAAATTGTGACGGCCCATAAAATGTGCAATAAAGGCAGATCTAGGTTTGCATGTAAGCTGGTGTATATACAGTTATAATTTTGGTTTGGGATCTTATATCATTATGCATCTTATTTGTACTTCACTCATATTTGGGCATGGGCTCCCTCCTCCCCGCCCCGCCACACACCCCTCTCCCCCTCCCACATTTTTTTTTTTTTTACATATTTCTGTTGTTTTGGTCAATTTTAACACATATAGCTATGTTGCCCCGCCGGCACCACCCTCCTCCATCCGCCCCACCGACTCGAATCTCTGTTTTTTTTCTTCATATTTCTTTGTTGTTTTGGTCAATTCTTACACATATTGCTATGCCCCCGCACCCCCTACCACCCCGCCCCCACCCCCACACACCCTTAACTATATATTTTTTATATTTCTGTATTGCTTTGGTAAATTTTATTATCTCTACTGGCCAAGTTCAAAAACCAACCAGATCGGACCAGTAACGGCGGAGTTACGGCTCTTTTAAAAATGTTATATTTCCACTCGAAACTAGATATATTATTTTTTTTTTTTACATATTTCAGTCTCGTTTTGGTCAATTCTTACGTGGCCCTGCCACCACCCTCCTGCCCCACGTTAAACTCGATTTATATATATATTTTACATATTTCTGTGTTGTTTTGGTCAAATCTTACACTTAAAGCTATGTTGCCCCCCTCCCCCTCCATTACGCCCCCCCCCCCCCCCCCCCCCCCCCCCACACCACCATCACCACCACCACCCGAATGTTTTTTTTTACATATGTCTGTGTTGTTTTGTTTTATCAAATATACAACTATATCAATTATGCGACCCCGTACTGCCCCCCCCCCCCCCCCCACACATACACACTAAATGAAATGAACATAACAAAACAAAATAAACAAGCTTAAGTTAGGTCATGGACATACAGTAGGTCTATGGTTAGGTGCTTTCCCCCCCCCCAGATCAGGCTATAAAACAAGCGAGATTAATTTTTCTTTTAAGAGAATGTCTGAAAGGGTTACTTATAATAAATATCCCGGCACCCTTCGCCCATTACCGTTTGTTAACCTAAGACTTGAAAACTTTATACTAGGTACATTATACACAACGTAGTTCGTGACACGTTGTCCACAGTGGAAAATGTGTACTTATGCGCATGCAACGTTGGGAGAAACGCGCACTTGTCAATATATTGTCAATACACATGTATAGCGATCTACGAAAAATCGATATATTATGTAAAATATGCTTCGGAAAAAAATAAAACCGAAAGTAAATGGTAAATAACTTATTATTTTGTTAGATTATCATCATGGTTTACGCACAGGAGTCTGATAAGCTGCTCAATTTCGTTCGATTTCAAGTCACATGGGTGTTCGAGCATTTTTTCCAGTCGGGTTTTTTGCAAAGGAAATTAGGCGTATATGCAGTTACATAGAACGTCAGAATAATAAAAAAAAACTGCATAGGAGCCAATTTATTAGGCTATGCCCTGTCAGTGCTGAACAAATTGTGTGGTAAAAATATTTCGGTCGTACCGTTACCATTCGCTTTCTGAACGGCAGACGATTGTCGTGGATTTGTTTTCTTGTCCATTCTCTTCTCCTCCTCTGACATCAACTCCTAATTGATTGTATGACGATTTGGACCCCAAGGCCACTTTGTTGAACCGGCAAATTACAGTTTGAGACATTTTATAACTCCATGTTTGCAATGACCAAGTGAAAAAAAATTGGTTTCTTTCGGAAAATTTAAAATAATTATAAGAATAAAATGAAAGAAGTTGTTAAATGTAAAGTTGGGGGATGTGTATGTCCCCCAAACAGTAGCGACAAAACGCCAAATGAGTGCTAAAAGGCGATCGTAAGATCGCTCAAATGTTAGTTGGGAAGCAATGCAAATGGCGTCAAGCGCCGAGGTACCCGGATGTGACAGTTTTGTAACATCTCGTCCCTGTTCTCGCGACAGGATGAGAACCTAAGCGGCAACTTTAAAGATTTTGTTTACGTGTTATTTACAATTTACCCGATAATTAGACATAAAGAAGCGCTTGATCGGTAATATCAGTTGTACGTGAGAGAATAAATTTATTATTAATATGCTTTTCATATATGCCCAGGTCTTAGACACAATCATGACAATGGTAGACTTATTTATGTTGTTTACAAAATGAATTACATGATATGTCGTCCCAAACCAGTTCGACCCCATCTCTAGATCTCAATATATATTCTGTTTAACTGTGAGAGTTATAGCTCTAAATGGTTTCATAGTCTGTACCTATACACACATTTTAAAACGTTGAAAATTGGTACTAGAAGTTAAATTTATAGTATTGAACTGGTGGCACCACAGGAATTTATACTATAGCTTTTGATTATAACTAACATTTAGACAGTACATGTACATTTAATAGGTGTGATATCCTTCTTATCGTTATTATATATATATCATTTATGAAGGACTTAAATGGGAAAATGTTAGTGTTGTTTTTCTGAGTGATGTCAGTTTTTTTATAACTATATATATCATCATAACTTGTTCTACCATATAAGAGTGCACCATTCCGTCAATTTTTCTTTTATCAATATTTTTCATTGAATGTATATATGTGTCTATCATGTATGTTCCCCTTTTATTGTTTACTCTATCAAGTATCAGCGAAATTGGTGAAGAAGAGAAATCTACAAAAGTTTAAAGAATAAAAGGAAAAAAAGTTTGCAAAAGTGTAGAAATGTTGACGGAATGAAGTCAGATCTCCCGATAAAGTGACATGACGCTTTTATAAGGCAGATAAATTGAAGTCGGAGATGTTTTTATTGCAAATGTCATTAGATCTAACAAGAACATAAATAGTACTAAATTATTTTACAACAGTTAAGCAGATTCTGTGGATTCTTTTTTTTTTTTTTTTTTATTTTGAAAGTTTTCTGTCAAACTTGCTGACATTAGCAAACAATTACATTCATGTAAATAATTTCTGATTGGCTCTTATGAGCTAAAAATGACAGCAAATCATCTAATTTATCAGTAATGAGAACTATAGACAGATAATTTTATATTATATAGTCCAACACATATTATTTTACAAAAAACAATGTTGCTAATGTCATGTCTGTCAAATTCACAAGATGGCATTAGCAACAACCTGCTACTAAACAAATAACCTTCCTTGATAAAACATGCATTTCCAATTTACAGGGATTTTGTTTGAACCTGATTCACTGTTTTATACAGTGTGAGTGAATATTCAACAATCTTTCACAAAAATAAACATTGAACATGTTCTGTCAAATAAGATGACATTAGCAACATTTATCACATAAAGTCCCATTTAATATTCTATTGTATGACACACATGTTATACAACCTGGAACGATTTTGACTAGTTGAGTTAAACCTGTAACACTACGCAAGTGTATTAACTGAAACTATTTTATTTATTACAAATTCACCCAGATCTGAGTCATAAACTTATTATTTGTGACAGCTTATAAAATAATACACGTTATACAAAACATTGTTGTTGGTTCGTTAACAAGTTGGCGTAAACTGCTGTTTTGTAAAGCAGTAAAACACTAACTCTTTTATAAGCAATATTATGTGTGAGACGCGACGTTACGACGTCACATATTTTATGACGTTTTGGCGCTAAAGTGTGTCTGACGTCGTGGCGGTTCTATGTCAATCTGAATTAATTTTTACTAATTTGATTGCAGTGTTATGTGATAAAAATGATCTTAAACTCGTTCCCATTCCATATAAGATTTATGAAACTCGTTATGAATTATTTTTAATTTTAACTCGCCAAAAGGCTCGTTAAAATTAAAATAATTCATAACTCGTTTCATAAATCTTGTATGAAATGGGAACGAGTTTAAGATCCTCTATATGTGACATTAGCTACATTCTGTCAAACTTATGTGACATTAGCAACATTAATATTTCTTTGTAAACACTCTAAAAATGGACTTTTGAAAATCTTTTCCATCCAAAACTTATTCAGTCTATGTTTCTGTAAATGAAAATAGGAACAGTTCATTACAAGTATTACAATGGTATCAGTTATTTACAGAACTTGTGTTGCTAATGTCACCAGATTCCGTCAACTTTCCTTCAAAGATGACATTAGCTACATTCCGTCAAACTTTTGTGACATTAGCAACATTAATATTTCTTTGTAAACACTCTAAAGACAAACTTTGAAAAGCTTTTCTATCCAAAATCTATACAGTCTGGGTAACTGTAAATGAAAATGGGTAGATTTTATTGCAAATATTTTAATCAATGATGTCAGTTATTTACAGAACTTTTGTTGCTAATGTCATCAAATTCCGTCAAACTTTTGGTCAAAGATGACATTAGCTACATTCCGTCAAACTTATGTGACATTAGCAACATTAATATTGCTTTGTAAACACTCTAAAGATGAACTTTGAAAAGCTTTTCTATCCAAAACCTATACAGTCTGGGTTACTGTAAATCAAAATATGAAGATTTTATTGCAAAAATTACCATTATATCAGTGATTTCAAGAACTTTTGTTGTTGCTAATGTCATCAAATTCCGTCAAACTTTCCGTCAAGATAAGACATTAGTAACAGCAATTTCAAAAACTTCAAAAAGACTTATTAATATTTTTTTGTTTATAAATACAGATCATTTTTCAGCTTTTTTTTATCAATTCCATTGCCAGTTTTACTATAATTTCATTTTAAAATTTCACACATTGATGGGAGCTAATGGTGCACTCTTATAAGGAATATGCCATATGCTTTTGCCAAATTTTAAACATTTGTAACTTTGTAACATATGCATAATTAAGCTAGCTTAAAGTTAAAACGAACCTTGTCAGTATGATGGGGATGTAAACGAGGCTGGCCTATGTATAGACGTTTCTATTCGAAGCAGGTTAAAATACATTAGGATTCTTCCCTTTTGTCTCTTTGGCGCGACTGAATAACCTGTAATGTATTGATGAGCCGTTAAACAGCAATTCTGACAATTAAATACTGTATAGGCGCAGTATATCAAGAGTAATAAAATAGTGAGCGTGCAATAGTCAACGGTGCTCCCACCTGGGCTAAACCGGCCATATATATTGCGCAATACATACTAAGTACTGTAGATTGGTATTATTCGCGAGGGTTTTATTTTCGCTAATTTTCGTGAATCCACTGTTTCATGAAATTTAAGAACTCGCGGATTCTTAAACTTGTGGATAATAAACTCGAAAGAGTATCCGAAAGCTCAGCTGTCTGAAATTGTATAGATGGAAATTATCAGATGAGCGGCAGGTATATATATATATGTACCAGCAAGAAATGTTATATCCTAAAGAGTGGTTAACAATACGTACTTATTAGTTTACATTGATTTTAAAGTAACAATTATGTCTATACTTGTAAAATACTTTTTAGAATTATTATTTTTGATACATTATATGGTGAATCGAGGCTATTGGTTAAGTTCAAAGTGTGGCATCTACACTTCAAAAATACAAATGTTATTTTCTGTTTTCTGTACTGGTAATTATATCTCTTAAACATGAATCAATGAATTCAGCACTACAAATCATGTTCAAAGAATCAATAAATTCTTTACAATTATTTTCACACGATGCATCACTTAGTATAATTATAGGATAATTGATGTGTCTCAGGGCTATAAACAGGACTCCGATAACGGATGTACCAGTAGTCTGCATTAACAGATTAAGTGGGAAATACATGTATCAGGAAAAACCTAATGAAATAAACAAAACTCGACAATAAACACCGAAGAAATATATTATTTATAAGAAAATATGAACACTCTACACTATAGGACATGATTAATATGATTATTTACCTTTTGCTAGGACGCGAATTCAAGAACACGCTAATAAATCAGAGTCCCACTGATTCGCGAACTTAGGATCACCCGGAAATAATGTGATCTACTGTATATAGAAAACCTAATGCGCTAATGGATGTCACGTGATCTGACAGCAGAAACTGTAAAGAATGTCCATTGTTTACAAATAATAAATAAAATAAAAAAAATTAAACTAGCGAATGTATTACTACAGACTTCTTCTTTGGGTTTAGGCTCATGTTTTCATGTGTACATTTCACTGAATAAAAATCAGACATTTAATTATTTTGCTTACTTACGGACAGTGTCCCTGTAAGAGGTTTGAAATAATCAAGATTACCATGACGTGTCCCTTTATGAGATGACAGTGACCATTGCTTTTTTCCGGGAAACAGGGGAAGTAGCCCAGGCCTTTCAGTAGCGGCAAAAAAGTCATCAGTGTAAATGGGACTTTAACTAAGCAGTTTTTCCTCCCACAAAATTGGGAAGAGGCCCACCCTTGTCATTTTTTGGCTTATTACTCATTACTTCTTAATATAAATTAGAATTTTTCAAGAATGTAGTATATAATTTATATACCAAAAAAGATGGGTAAATAGTGAAAATAAGTAAATATTAGTGTGGTTTGTGGGGGTGGGGAGAGGGAGAGGGTTGCAAGTAATGCGTTCATTGTTTCAGTAATTATTATATGGTAGCTGCTGTTTGAAAAATGATGATTTTGAAGGTGGGAAAATGTTTTAACATTGTAACATGCCAATTACTTTCCGAGAACACTTTTAAGAATTATATCAAAATATTCCGGTTCCATACATGCTATGCATCTGACTTATCAAATACTTAATCTTATATTCTTAATGAGGCTGGAGCTTTAAATTGTTTACATTCTTGAATGCAGGATTATTAATTTATCGAATATAACAATTATAATTTTGAGGGGATAAAATTATGTTTTTGAATAAATCGCTTTGTAAAGTCCTAATCCTCTGTAAGTTCTAGTAGATTGCTCCAATTTTAGGTGTGCAATGTCTGCTATAGAAGAAGAAGTTCCAGCCAGGGAGGATAATGTCAGTGTGAGTGGTGTGGAAGATGGCGACGAGTTTGACGAAGCGTATAGACTAACCACCAGGTTTTGTCAACAGATGACGGAGGAGGAGTTTGAAGACCAGTCAGTCTCGGAGACAGAAAAGGCATTGGCTGTATGTATAAAAAATGATCGTATTTTCCCAATTATTTTTAGTAAATTGCTGGTAAAACTTTCTCTTAAAAAGTTGATTGCTAATTTTCCTTCTACAGTAGAACCATTTTAATTAGCTCTGCTGGCCTTCACTAATAAATGCTTATGGTATGGTGAGTTGTCCATTGTCTGTTCGTCCATCAACTTTTTCACTATCAAACAAAAGCATGCTTTTAAAATACTTCGCAAGCACATTACCATGTATGCAAACGCATTACCGTGTATGCAAACACATTACCGTGTATGCAAACACATTACTGCAAACACATTACCGTGTATGCAAACACATTACCATGTATGCAAAAACATTACCTTGTATGCAAACACATTACCATGTATGCATGCACATTACCATGTATGCATGCACATTACCATGTATACATACACATTACGATGTATGCATGCGCTGTGCGGTAGTCTAATAACTGACAATTGATGATCTTGAAGAAGAGAAGTTTCTGGCAACAAATGTGTTTATAGTTTTTATTTCAAAATTTAAACTGCTTTCAATACGGAATAATTTACACCCGAATTGGGAATAAAACAAACTTTTTTGCAATTGGGAATGGGTCCTTTTATCGGTAACACAAATATAAGGGAAAAACGACGATGCTATCCCCCCACTTCCATGCAAACTTGAACCATGAATTAAATTTTTTATGGTAATTGATAAAATATTTCAAACCTAGCTGTGATTCGATGATTGACGTCTTCTGTTTGAATTTTTTTTCAGAATCCCGCCATAATAAAAGAACACAAATCATAAACCAAGTAATAAACAAAAAGTGGCAATATTGAAAAACCTACATTGTGTTTTTGTCTCGCCTTTTGAAAAAATATTAGACATAGGCGCCGCTAATGTTGGCGGGCTCGACGGCGTCAACATATTGTATAATAACTTTCTTATCCTTTGCATTAGAATGTTCAAATTTCATATATAACCTTCTGGTCATTGTCTTTCCTAATACCAATAACTTCCAGCCCTCCAACTGATCATGGGATGGAGTCAGTGTCACTTAAATACATGTACTATCAATATTTTGCGTTATAATTTGCATGACGGTACATGAATTTAAGTGGCATTGACTCTGACCCATGGTCAGTTGGAGGGCTGGAAGTTATTGGCATTAGGAAAGACAATGACAAGGAGGTCATATATGGAATTTATTTTAAACTTATTTATTTTTCATCGATTGTAACGAAAGCTCTATGAACTTATTTGAATCACTCTCGATGTCTTCCTGGGTAGAACCAGTACTAAGCAATGCAGATAAAGTGTCTTGCTCAGGGACACAACGCATATGGCAATGACGGGAATCGAACCCACGACTTTTGGATCATGGGTCCAACGCTCTACCACTAGGCCACAGCGCTCCACTATGGAATTTGAACATTCTACTCCCTAGGACAAGAAAGTTATAATACAATATATACCTGACATTGTTAAGATTTTGGTTAAGATTTATCATTACGGTCAAGGTTTGCGTTAAATTCTAATAACGTTTTTGTTCTTTGGAGTAGAGTGTTCAAATTTCATATATAACCTCTTTGTCATTGACTCATTGTCCTTCTTATTCCTGTGATTTTCAAACTCCAACTGACCCTGTGTCAAGGTCAGTGGTCTCTTAAATACATGTACCGTCTCAAAATAAAATGTGTTGAAGTGTGTTAAATTCTTATAACTTTTTTGTTCTTTGGAGCAGAATGTTCAAATTTCATATATAACCTTGTCATTGTCCTTTTTAATGCCAATAACTTCCAGCTCTCCAACTGACCTTGGGTCAGAGTCATGGCACTTAAATACATTTCATATATAACATCACTGGTCATTGTTCTTATTCCAATACCTTTCAGCCTCCAAATGACCATGTGTCAAGGTCAGTTGTCTCTTAAATATATGTACTTTCTCCAAATTTCACAACACATGTAACAGATCTCCAAATTTCAAAATTGACTATGTTGAGCAATATATAATTGTGGAGTACCAGATTTCATATCTAAACTCACTGCCACTGGACATTGTTCTTGGCCAGCCATAAACTATATTTCGATTCTGTTTTAAATACATACGCATTTCAATCTCTGCACATTTCAATGTGAGTTTTATAAGGTTTGACAGGAACATTTATGTCGGCTTTTGCCGATGGGTAATTCGATACTCCAGTAAAAGTTTATCACAGAAATGAAGATTAAACTGTCAAATATAATCACTATTGTATAAATTCATTTGCAATAACTCTTTTCATATTAGTTTAAACTTATTTATATTACATGGATTGTAAAAATCACTCTCAATGTCTTCCTAGGTAGAACCAGTACTAAGCAATGCAGATAAATTGTCTTGCTCAAGGACACAGCAAATATGATTCTTTTTATATTAGTATGTGTTCGAAATGTAAATGAGTGTCCATGCCTTAAAAGTTTAACATATTGACACATTTTCTGGTTCCCTGCATCATTTAAGTGGACTTTTCATTTCTCTATATCCAAAACATGTAAAGATTCTGGAAAGAAATATGTTACTAAACAAATAAAAAATCTTTCTACTGATTCATTAAAAGAATAAATGGTTAAGCAATAATTAATGTCAGAGCACATTAAGGATGCATATGAATGGTAAGAATAGGGCATGTTTCCAGATTCCTGTGTAGTCTTCCTCTCTCTCTGGAGTGGCTCTAAATATTTTTATTTGTGGACCGTGTTCCTTTAATACTGATAAGTGGGAAACATTGAATTTCATGATTGTTTACCATATTACTTCTAATACAAGCTGTATAACTTTGCCGAAATGAAAGTCAGAGTTATTGGTCATGGATAACGACGTTTCTTGTGGTAAGATGAAGATGTGTTAAGGCTAAATAAAATTATACCTGAGTTTACAGTAACCCGACCGACCCTCTGAAAACACCCCCAACTCCTTCTTATTTGATTGAAAAAAAATAATCATAATGTTCACGCGATCATGGTGCAATTTTCAATTTTGCAGTGCGGTTTTGACAGCTGTTTTGCTGTACAGTTTCAAAAATGTCAGCACATGGAAGCGCACACTCCATAAAGAATCGAGTGTTGAATTGTTTGACAAGTACCACAGACAGGTCGGTAAATGTCCAGAGTTCCAGGCCACCTGTCGTAAAAAGAAATATAAAAAGATCGGACAGGGAAAGTAGCATTCAAGGAGGACAGTCAACCACAAAACACAGAAACAAACACGCAAACATACAAATAAGGAGGCAAAAGTAATAATAAATACAAACGACATCACAAACACAAAAGGGTTGACAATAGGGCTACCACCTTGGAACGGTCAGTGGCAAAGTAGGCCACTGGGGGTTTCAACCGGTTCTAGGGTGCACCAAACCTCACACTCATCCCATTAAAACAGGACAGTGTTAATAAAGAAATCTCCGCCATGTAAGTTTGTTTCTAAAATAGTAATATTAATGTGCATATGTGTACTTGCTTCTCAGCACTAAACATTGGCATCGACTACTACTGCATTATAACTTCTTGAAGAAGTATGCCATTCCATAATAATTTTCTGAACTCAACCTCATAATAACTAACATGAGAAATTTATAAATATTTATTACTTTCTGGTGTTAGAGAAGTAATATACATGTTTATAGTCAACACTTTTACAAAACTATTCAAATGGTCAATTAACATTTGACATTATATCTTTGAATATTTATTCAGCTGTCTGGGAGGCAAGAACTGCTCTTGGTTAGATCAACCACAGAATTTGTGGGTCCCCCATCCTTCCTGACGGTCATATATTCAGGAAGAGCATGGAAGTCAAGTCACTCATAACATACCAGGCCCCACTGGAGATCCCACTATGGAGCTGGACTGATCCCAGCGGACTCATGTACTCATTGCTGTTGGAGCTGACCCTCTTTCGGACTTGCGGAAAACATTTAAAACTGTTTTACCCCTTTGTAATAATTGCAAATGTTTGGGAAAAGAGCCAGTTGTTACCAGGCCTTTTGGGAAACAATAAAACATACGCAATTTCATATTGTTATCTGTTGTAGTTTTTAAAATACCACATTTTCCCATTCATCAAAGCTCATCGCCACCTTAAATGTAACTTCTCCAAAAAATAAAATAAAAAAATAAAATGCCTACCTACCTACCCGATTATTTTCAGCAATGTTACAGTAAACCCAGGTATAATTTTATTTTGCCTAAGGAAAACTATGAATGCTAACCTACTGAAGGCTGACAACAGTGTTTGACCACGTTAATAGTTACTATAAACCCTCAATTTTGTCAAGATGAAGATTGCTTGAAACATGTATGATGGACATGTCACTTTAGATGAGACACCATGTTGCGTGCAACTCTTGTTGTAGATTTGTAGGGCATACTTCAACTACACGTCCTATTTTATCTCGGTTTATTTTTCCTTGTATATATGAAGGTTTGACTTTGACCTGTTCACTTTCAGGGTCTGATTGACTACTTAGATACACACACAGAGGAATTCACCCAACTTCTTAAGAAGAAGAAGCGACAGGACCTGGAAAATGGAGGAATATTCTCCTTCATGAAGGTAGGAATGGTACCAACCCGGGTCGGATTGTTATTATTTTGGCAGATTGAACAAATAGGAAAAATTCTCATTTTACAAGAGTATGTATGTTTTAACAATCTTTCAATCGTATCGCAATGATGTCTACTTGTAGGAGTGAGCTCAACGCAAAACTTTACAGTGCTGCCGCATGACAAAGTCACATGATACCACACCCAGTTACATTGTACTGAAACCAGTGTATTAGGCAGAAATTCAAGACTTGGGTGTGCAAATATGCAAACAGGCTGTGCAAAATAATTTGCTAACACACATTACACGCCAATTTGCGACAAGTGGGTGTCTCTGGGGGAATTTATTTTCACAGATAAAGGTGAAAAAGGTGCATTTTAGATTATCTTTCTTCTATAAATGTGTACAAAACATAACAATATAAAAAAATTATATTGAGAAAGTAAGAGTTTAAAAGTGTTTAGCAAAAAAAAAATTGATTTACCCCACCCACTGCTCTAAATATTGGCCGCGATTTTTTAAAACTGGCCGTGTAAAAGACGGCTGCATGGTTGGCTGGCTAATACATTGAATGACACCAAGCCAGCCAGTCCTAGAATTACCCTTTATAATGCTGAGCGTCGGGCAATGGAGCTACTAGTACTATTTTTAGGAAGTTTTTGGTATGACCCGGCCTGGGAACCCACAGCTTCCCACATGCATGGTGAACGCTCTACCACTAGACCACACCACGGTCATTCACTAGACCACACTACTTTCATTCATTTATTTTACAAGAGCTGTTATCAGATGAAAAGTTAACTCTGAAGCCAGTGCTATATATTTCTGTCAATAAACATACATAGTCAGTATGATCAAGAATAATATCAAGACTGGGATCGTGGTTTTGTAGTTCCGTTCTTCTCCCAAATAAACTTCTTTTAAGAAAGCACATTTGTATTGACATCTGCATGGCCTTAGGGCAAGGATACATTTCACAAGTAAAGTGGTCCAGAGGAATGCATTTTAACATTTTTCATTAAAAATCAACCTTTTTCATCATATTTCACAATCCATTTGAAATAATTAAATAGGACTTCACACATTTATTCACTGTCATGCAGTGTATTAGCCAGCCAACCGTGCACCCGTCTTTTGCAAGGAAGATTTTGAAAAATCGCGGCCAATATTTGGAAGAGTGGGTGGGGTAAAAAAATATTGTTTTACTAAACAACACTTCCAAACTCTTACTTTCTCAATATTGTTATGTTTTGTATACATTTGTAGAATTAAGATGATCTAAAATGCACCTTTTTCGGTGAAAATAAATTACCCAAGAGACACCCACTTGTTGCAAATTGGCGCGGAAGTCATGTTAGCTAATTATTTTGCACACCCTGTTTGCATATTTGCACACACTGTTCTTGAATTTCTGCCTAATACACTGCTGTAATGTGAAAAACTCATAGAGATAATTGCCGCAATTACGTTCTGCAATAAACCGAATTATCCCCCGTTTTCTTCTTAATATATTTAATTTTCTACCCCAAACATAAAGAAAGTCAAGTGTGCTGTCCTCGGGCAGTTCCTGTTCCAGTCTTTAGTTCTAGTTGACTATAATATTAATAATAGTCTTTAAAAAGTCACTATTAAAACTGAAAAGCATGTGGATTTATCAGTTTTTGTCATAGTAAAGGAATAAAGAAAGGCTTGCTACTGAGTAGAATAGACAATACTTTGATTATGGCCCAGTTTGATAAGAACATCCGAAAATTACATCCCATTGAAAGTTCTTCTGCTGTTTAGATACGAAAAGCATAATTTTCTCTCCGAAGTTGGAAATAAAAATAACAACGCTGCATGTGTAAGACTAATAATTTTCATACCGAAAATTACATCCGCGTAAAATCTCTTTATCTTTCGAATGAGGTTTGAGGTAAGAAAAGCATAATTTGCTCCCAAGAAGTTGGATATTAAACTCTGCATTAACTGTTAAAGGGAAGCAAACCATGTTATCGAACTGGGCTATGGATGAAGAGTTATTAAAGATATCAAAGGAGACCTGTTTATGTTACTGGAAGACAGTGTGGTCTGGTATAAGGCAGTACCATATGCGATATACATGAATAAATATTCTCTCCTCAGGTAAAAGTACTAGATATGATACATGGAGATGACAGCCCAATCGTCCGCGTTTCGGAAAAGGAACGAGAGAAGAAACTGGTCGAGATGAAGGGTAACATGCTGAAGGCGTTTGATTATTCCATGGGTAAGTGTACATGTTTACACAATTTTACAAATTTGTGTACCCACCCGATATGAGGCCCATTTAGGTAGGGGTACCATATATGGCATATGGAAAAAATATTTTATAAATGTACGAGTTGCTTCTCTTTGCTGAAACTATATAATCACGGTCTATTAAACTGCGTCCACTGAAGAGTGATAAAATTATGACGTCATTACAGTGTTATTTTTTTTAAAGTTTATTATGCGGCAGTATGCGCGCGCATCCCCAACGCCACATAAGGAAGTAAATACATTTTTTAGGAGAAATCCCTTTCGTTTTTGTACCGCTTATTTACTTTTTGGTTGTTTTTCCTGTTTCCAATCTTCAGTTATAAACGTCTGACAATAAGTGACATCGCGTTAGTAATTTGCAGTGTAAAAACGTTTTTTAAATGAAAATGACGGAAACTGGGCTTGGACGGAAACTGGCCTCTGACGAGTATGGCATATATATGGGGGGAAAAAATAGGCTCATATGGAAATAAATATAGACAAAGTGGCTGATGGGTACTACAGAACTCCTAGTAGTCAGCTGGGCGAACATATACCTGTCATCAGAAATGACTTTTGTCATATGGAAATAAACCCTAACAGAGGCTCCGATATGGGGGGGGGGAAAAGTGTTGTAAGCTATTGCGTGTATCACATCTCGAACAAATAGTTCTATTGTCAATCATGAAAGGGTCTTAAGAGTCTGTTCTGGTTTTCATCAAGACAAAGGGATCTTGGAGAAGATACAGGTTAAATCTGTTGAAAGTCAGCAAGAACTTTTCATACAAATCTAGAATTTTTTATAGAAATTCGGTTGATACAGTAAAACTTGCCTATAACGAACTCATGCGGACTCAAAAAATACCTCGCTATAACCGAGGTTCGCACTGTCCGTACAATGAACTTTAAACAGTAATATAACAAAATTGTTACAGCAAAGGTGTTTTTGCTTACCTACCATAAACATTTGAATGAATGAATGAATGGTGTTTTATGGCACGTCGACACAGACAGGTCATATTGTGACGAGTCATCATTGCCAAACAGAAGTGTACTGATTTGAGCTGTAGTGTAGTTTATCATTATCGTGTATATTGAATAAAGCATTTTGAGTAATCTACTGTATTTTTTTACTGAAAAAAAAGTATTTCTTATCACAACCTAAATCAACTCTCAGCCATGGAGGTCTTGTGCCGATATTGAGGTCTAGAGTTGATCATCTTGATGAAGGGTGAGAATGTAGGCTTATTTATCAAGTTGTTATATATGAAATATTAAAATCGGCGAGCAATCTGTTATATACATGTTCTTGTATTTTAGAGGCAAAAGGACGAAGGTGTTCCCAACGATTACATGACAAGCAGAAACAGCGGAGGACACAAGCCGAAAGTAGCACCCCGTCAAGAAAATCTGCTCCTGCAACATCAGCAATGCCGCCACCTCCGCCGCCACCTGTTCTCTCAATGCCACCTCCTCCGCCACCCCCACCAATGATGACCACACCTAAGTCTGCAATGAAAATACAGCCAAGGAGACCGTTCACACCAATTGAAAACAGAATGAATCAAAACGGAGCTGTAAGTCTCAAAACTATGTCAAGAAATTGTTAAAGGGTATTAAAGTAACTTATAATGCTGAACATTGAGTTGATGTCCCTTCTGGCTTCTAGCAATCAAGGTTTTGTCTATTCTTTCTAAACATTAATTGGTACCTGTAGAGCTGAAAATATTAAAACTAATTGTAGCGAACAACATATTAATTTCTCAACTTGTTTTTGTGACGCCTGCGGAGGAACGTCACGTCACGTTGTTTACTTAGGGATCACTATGTGTGTTGATAGCGTCACACTTAGGTTTTCTGCTCAATAATTTGTGAAAGATTGCACCATCGTTAAACATTATAACTTGATTGTTCTTTGTGTGGGAGGATGACCGTATTGAATTTTGGGACAGTAGGTCAAAGGTCAAGGTCACTGATCTGATAATGAAAATTTGTTTCCACTCAGTAAGTTGTGAAGGGTTGCACCCACAGTATTTAAGCTTTATAAGTTGATTGTGATTGGTGAGATGGATTTTTGGGTCATTAGGTCAAAGGTCAAGATCACTGTTAGCCTATAATGAAAATGTTAATAAACTTAATAACTTGTAAAAATTTCATCCACCATCTTCAAACTTGTATTAACTTAATATCCCTTGGTGAGAGGACTCCTAATAAGTTGGAGGTCAGTAAGTCACTGTGATCTGATTATAAAAAAATCATTTACTCTCAATACGTTGTGAAGGATTGCACCCACTGTATTCAAATTAAACAACTTAATTTTGCGTGATTTTGTTTATGATCAGTGATGAGCACAAGACAGGAGACACGTGTTCCTAGGAGCACCCCTGTAGTAAAAAGGTATTACTTATTTACCGTTAAAGAAGCTAACCTGCCAAGTAATGACAAAATTACGCTACAAAAGTATAGTTTTTTTCACGGGTTCTTAAATACCCGTGTTTGAATATGCGTAAAATGAATTATTGGTTGGTAACTCTTAATTTGGCGCTCCAGTTTTGGGGTTTGGTCTGGCTGATTAAAACTGATTATTTTGTGTCTATAGAGTTTGGGTTCTCAAAATATTAAAGTTACCGCGTGTATATATACCTTGTCATCAGTAAGTTTAGAAACGCTGTACGTATGTTGTAAAATTTTGTTGTTGTTTGCGGCGAGATAGCTACTTTAAAAATCCAGGTCCCATTGATATATAATTTTTATGTCCAAATATCTGATTTTCTTCAAAGGACTGGAGGTGATTCGGATTTCATTTTAAGACCAAAACTTAGTTATTGACCAATAATTTGAAATCCTGTACTAAACCATGCATTATTGTCAAGTTACTGTATGTGTTATAGGTACATTTAAGACCCATTTTGAACCCATTATACTACATTTTTACAAAGACCACACCATTATGGAAATATATTGTTCTATGTGTACAGATGGACACCCCACAAAGTTTGAAAAAAACAAGAAAACATGATGGAAATGAGTGAGTACTTTTTTGATTTATTTGTTCTTATAATAGTGCATCAATAATTTATTTAAACATTTGGTGAAATAGTGAAGAAAACTGAAATCTCAATTTTTTATTTAATTATTTGGAAGCAGTTTTAAAGTCAAAATGACGTAGGATAAGTGAATTGAGTAGCAAATTTTAATGTTGGAACCGAAGCATTGTTGTGTAGTGGTTATAGCGTCTGCCTTGCATTCGGGAGGTCGTGGGTTCGAGTCCCCTGACCGCGTCATACCAAAGACTTTAAAAATGGAGTAGTCACTTGTAACCCTTGCCTGACCAGCAAATAATGGGTAGTGCTGCGACTGATTGACCAGTGTCAGAATAATGTGACTGGCGGGTGGGAGTATCATGTCTACTACGGCGTGGTATTCCAGTGTGGCAGCACTATAAAGAAACCATTGAGTTCGCTGCTTCAAGTAGACATATCATCACATCACACAACAACACACAGATAAAAGTCCAGACATTGTGCCTATAATCGTCGGGTAGGACGCCTGTCGTAGGTGGAGGGACTATAATCCTTAGAAATACACACACACTTTTAATGTTCGAATAAAACTCAAGAATACCATGTGTCCCTTTAATATCAAATATGATTCTGTAACTTTTAAATTGCAAATATCGAATATGCTTATATAGCTTTTTAATTGAAAATATAAATATGATTCCATAGCTTTTTAATTGAAACTGAAAATATCAAATATGATTCCATAGATATTTAATTGTAAATATCAAATATGATCCCATACATATTTAATTGAAAATATCAAATATGATTCCATAGCTTTTTAATTGAAAATATCAATTATGATTCTATAGCTTTTTAATTGTAAATATCAAATATGATTCTATAGCTTTTTAATTGCAAATATAAAATATCCTTCTGTAGCTTTTTAATTGTAAATATCAAATATGATTCCATAGCTTTTTTTAATTGTAAATATCAAATATGATTCTATCGCTTTTTTAATTGTAAATATCAAATATGATTATATAGCTTTTTAATTGTACCTATGATATTTACTAAAAAGCTATGATTCCATCATGTCCATAGCTTTTTAATTGAAAATATCAAATATGATTCTATAGCTTTTTAATTGTATATATGATATTTACTAAAAAGCTGTGATTCCATAGCTTTTTAATTGAAAATATCAAATATGATTCTATAGATTTTTAATTGAAAATATCAAATATGATTCCATAGCTATTTAATTGAAAATATCAAATATGATTCCATAGCTTTTTAATTGAAAATATCAAATATGATTCCATAACTATTTAATTGAAAATATCAAATATGATTCCATAGCTTTTTAATTGAAAATATCAACTATGATTCCATAGCTTTTTAATTGAAAATATCAAATATGATTCCATAGCTTTTTAATTGTACATATGATATTTACTAAAAAGCTATGATTCCATAGCTTTTTAATTGAAAATATCGAATATGATTCCATAGATATTTAATTGAAAATATCAAATATGATTCCATAGATATTTAATTGAAAATATCAAATATGATTCCATAGCTTTTTAATTGTACATATGATATTTACTAAAAAGCTATGATTCCATAGCTTTTTAATTGAAAATATCGAATATGATTCCATAGATATTTAATTGAAAATATCAAATATGATTCCATAGCTTTTTAATTGAAAATATCAAATATGATTCCATAGATATTTAATTTAAAATATCAAATATGATTCCATAGCTATTTAATTGTAAATATGAAATATGATTCCATATCTATTTAATTGAAAATATCAAATATGATTCCATAGCTTTTTAATTGAAAATATCAAATATGATTCCATAGTTTTTTAATTGAAATTGAAAATATCAAATATGATTCCATAGATATTTAATTGAAAATATCAAATATGATTCTATAGCTTTTTAATTGTAAATATCAAATATGATTCTATAGCTTTTTAATTGAAAATATCAAATATGATTCCATAGCTTTTTAATTGAAAATATCAAATATGATTCCATAGCTATTTAATTGTAAATTTGAAATATAAATCCATAGATATTTAATTGAAAATATCAAATATGATTCCATAGCTTTTTAATTGAAAATATCAAATATGATTTTGAAAATATCAAATATGATTCCATAGATATTTAATTGTAAATATCAAATATGATTCCATAGATATTTAATTGTAAATATCAAATATGATTCCATACATATTTAATTGTAAATATCAAATATAATTCCATAGATATTTAATTGAAAATATCAAATATGATTCCATAGCTTTTTAATTGAAAATATCAAATATGATTTTGAAAATATCAAATATGATTCCATAGATATTTAATTTAAAATATCAAATATCCTTCTGTAGCTTTTTAATTGTAAATATCAAATATAATTCCATAGATATTTAATTGAAAATATCAAATATGATTCCATAGCTTTTTAATTGAAAATATCAAATATGATTTTGAAAATATCAAATATGATTCCATAGATATTTAATTTAAAATATCAAATATCCTTCTGTAGCTTTTTAATTGAAAATATCAAATATGATTCCATAGCTATTTAATTGTAAATATCAAATATGATTACCGGTATATAGCTTTGAAATATAGTAGTAGTATCCTTGTGTCTGGGTCAAAGATTTGTCTGACAGTTTGTATTGCCATAGGGCAATATTTTCTGTTTTTAGCTCTACTGATCAGAGATCAGCAGAGCTTATGCCGTGGTGCGGCGTCCGTCGTCCGTCCGTCCGTCCGTCTGTCCGTCTGTCCGTAAACTTTTATTTGTAGCGACTTCACAGCTGAAACTACTGGATGGATATTCATGAAACTTTACAGAAATGTTGCCCATAAAGTCTAGTTGATCCTAGCAAAAATTCATGTTGATGTGAAATCCAAGATGGCCGCCAAAGCTAAAAATAGAGTTTTAAAATACAAGTTTGTAGCGACTTCTTCTTGAAAACTATAAGTGATATTGATATGGGACTTTTTCTAAAATGATCAGCATGACATGATGTTGATCCTAGTCAAAAATCGTTTTGATTCAACGTTAAACATGGCTGCCAGTGGCCATCTTTGTTTACATAGAGTTATATAGTAAAAACTTGTAGCGACTACTTCTCTGAAACTACTTGGCGGATTGTCATGAAACTTTACAGGAATGTTGCTCTTGATGTCTAGTTGATCCTAGAAAAATTTCAGGTCGGCCGGAAATTCAAGATGGCCGTCACAGCTAAAAATAGATTTTTAAAAAATAAGTTTGTAGCGACTACTTCTTGAAATCTATAAGTGATATTGATATGGGACTTTTTCTAAAATGATCAGCATTACATGATGTTGATCCTAGTCAAAAATCGTTTTGATTCAACGTTAAACATGGCTGCCAGCGGCCATCTTTGTTTACATAGAGTTATATAGTAAAAACTTGTAGCGACTACTCCTCTGAAACTACTTGTCGGATTGTCATGAAACTTTACAGGAATGTTGCTCTTGATGTCTAATTGATCCTATCAAAATTTCAGGTCGGCCGGAAATTCAAGATGGCCGTCACAGCTAAAAATAGATTTTTAAAAAATAAGTTTGTAGCGACTACTTCTTGAAAACTATAAGTGATATTGATATGGGACTTTTTCTAAAATGATCAGCATGACATGATGTAGATCCTTGTGGAAAATTATTTTGATTCGACGTTAAACATGGCTGCCAGTGGCCATCTTTGGTTACATAGAGTTATATAGTAAAAACTTGTGGCGACTACTCCTCTGAAACTAATTGACGGATGTTCATGAAACTTCACAGGAATGTTGCTCTTGATGTCTAGTTGATCCTAGAAAAATTTCAGGTCGGCCGGAAATTCAAGATGGCCGCCACAGCTAAAAATAGATTTAAAATAAATAAGTTTGTAGCGACTACTTCTTCAAAACAATAAGAGATATTGATATGGGACTTTTTCTAAAATGATCAGTATGACATGATGTTGGTCCTTGTCGAAAATCGTTTTGATTTGACCTTAAACATGGCTGCTTTGTTTACATAGAGTTATATAATGAAAACTTGTAGCGACTACTTCTTTGAAACTACCTGACGGATTTTCATGAAACTTCACAGGAATGTTGCTCTTAATGTCTTATTGATCTTGGCAAAATTTCAGGTCGGCCGGAAATTCAAGATGGACGCCACGGTTAAAAATAGATTTTCAAAAAACAAGTCTGTAGCGACTACTTCCTGAAATCAAAATCAATCAGTAGAGCTTCAAGGTCATTGACCTCTTGTTGTGATGGTTATCATCTTTAGAGGTTCTGCATACAAGGAAGGGGCGTCCGTGGCCGAGTGGTTAGAGACTCTGACTTGAAACCACTTGCCCCTCACCGCTGTGGGTTTGAGCCCTCATGGGAACAGGAATCTTTATGTAAGGAATCTTCCTATCTAGCTGACTTGCTGAACCTTGGTGATGAGAAAATTGTCCAGAGAGGCACCTGAGGTCTTCCTCCACCAATGGAAGCTGAAAAAACGCCATGTGGCCTTAGTTGTTGGTGCGACTATAAACTCCAGTTCAGTTCAATTGGATCCCACGCTTGCATAAAATATGTTTTTGCAGAAGAGTTAAAGAACCAAGCTACCAAGGACAGTGTTATGTAGTTATACTTAAAATATGTTTGTACATTACACTACAGTTCATTAGGATCGCCGCCTTCTCTTGACTGTTCTTTCACCAGCCTTCAGCAGGAGCTCCTCTCATCTAATCCATGGAAAAGACTCAAGTGTGTCGGCGAAAATAAGTAAGTCCTAGTTTGGATTATAGGTTTAATGGTGACTTGCTAGAGTTTGATGAAGTTTCTGTATTTTAATCATTAAACGTTAAATGAAATGCCTATTGTCTAAAAAATACTTTAAATTGGTTGCTATATTAGCATTTATCACACATTTTTCGGCCTGATGAAGGGTAAACTTTAGAATACATTTTGTTTTATTCTGCAATGACTTATAAACGAAAAGTAATGTGAAATTCCTTGGCGTTTATTTTAATGTAATGTTATAACTTTATGAAGAAAAAACTAGGGCGGCATTCACAACAAGCGTGACATTCTGTTTAATAGATATAACTCGTGAATCATCCAGAAATGTGGATAATATACATGATAATAGAATAACATGTTAGTGACTTTTACTATCAAGTTTATAAGGCTCGGCACTAAAATGCAGAATAAACTTGCTTTGTTTACAAGTATATTACTGTATGTACAACGTTGCTGTTTCAACAGTAGGTATTTGAGCTTTAAACATGTTAAAATGATGCTATTTTTGACACAAAAGCAACAAATTTACATTATTAATTTCTGATAAACAGATATCTTACACTTCTTTATAAATTATTTTAAAACCACAGTATTGAAGAAAAAAAATGTTGGTCTTATCTAACAGGTCCCCTGGAGGTACTCCAAAAAACACAAAGAAAAATTTACAGATGGGAACGCCCAAGGAGCCTATGTATCAGGCATTATTCAACAATATTCAGGAGAAGTTCCGCAATGTCAGAAGCCCGAGTCCCGGTGCAGGTGGTCTGTACAGCAATGTTGTCAGCCCATCCAGCGTCCTGTCGCCGGGTGACTTTACACCGTGATTCTGCCAGGCAGTCTCAACAAGGCACTGTCAGAAGTGTGTTTTTAAAGGGGGTACATCAGGCTTTTTCTAGACAAATATTACATTTTAAAAATGTTCCCGTTAATGATAAGGCTGTCATATCAATCAAAATATGGTGTTGGCACGGTGTTGTTTAGGTCTACAATTTGAATTTATCATAGGTTTTGAATGGAATCGGGCCTAAATTCTTTAATTAACAGGGGCGTAGCTGACCTGAAATGCATGTATAGGCCCGACAAACTCGGCCGTCCGTTTTTTCTTTAACTTAGCTATGTAATGGTGCATTTTGGCATATATCTTGCGTGGTATTTGAAGTAATATTTTTGGACAAATTTGATAATTAACATTTGACAAAGTCGAATTACCTACAGTGTAAAGTAAAACAAATATTGACTCTTAACACCTCCCACACCACCTCAGGCTTCAGTTTTTATTGCATTTTTGGATTTCCCATTTTTTTCATGTATAGGCCCGGGCATATATGGCCTAATAGTAGCTTTGCAGATGATTAACCTTGATGCTTAACATGCTGTACAAAAGTATTTTCCTAGTAGAGTAATTTTTAGGCTCAATCCATTATGTTTAGAATACAAAATATAATTTTTGGTCAATTTTTAAGTTTTACCCCTAAATCTCAAGTTAAAGAAAAGCCTCTTTTTTAAAAAAACAAAACAATTATAAATGTTTGGAGATAATGTAATGTATAAATAAATAAATGAAAAACATTTTATGTTCATTATTATAAAGCAGTTGGTGTTTGATTTACTTCTTACTAAAACAAAAAGAAGGACCCGGGTTCAAGCATCACCGACGCCACTGGGTTTTGACCAGGGGCAAGACTTTTCCCCTTAAATAGCCTCGTCTGTAGGATGAGGATGTAAAGTGGGCGGCTCCATGTATCGAAGACTCCTCGGAGCATGTTCCAGAACCGCAGGAATCTGTTGTTTAGTAAGAGTAGTCAGGTTCCTGAGTTCCTATATATCCTTCCTCTCTCTCTGGGATGGCTCTAAGTTACTTTATTGATGAGCTTTTCAACAACATCCACATCAAACTAATTGTCAGAAGTTAACGTCAAGTATTTCTACTCTGATTAATAGTTACATTAAAACAATAAATAAAATTATTTCATTTTTATTTACATTATTCAATCTTACCCTAGTTGGGTTTAAATAATAAGTTTTTTGGAGGTATTGATATCAATAATAACTAAAGAAGAGTGGCGTGCATGGTCCAGTGGTAGAACTGAACTGAACTGAATGTTGTTTAACGGCTCATCGACACAGTATAGGTTATTTAGAGCCGCCCCAGAGAGAGGGGAAGGATACATAGAAATCCGGGAACCTGCCCTACTCTTTTTATCGAATAGATTCCTATGGTTCTTTTACGTGCTCGGAGGATAGACCGATACAAGGGACCGCCCGGTTTACGTCCCCATCAGACGGACGAGGCTGAAGGAAAGTGTCTTGCCCAAGAACACACCGACGGAACTCAGTGGCACCACGGAGGATTTAACCCGGGGCCTCCGGTTACAAATCCGCAGCGCTACCGACTGCGCCACGCCAGCCCTCCAGTGGTAGAGCGCCAACTCCAGAGCGAGGGTTCGATCCTCGCCGCCGCCACGTTATTTATCCTTCAGCAAGATAATTAATCCACTGCTTAGTACTGGTTCTACCCAGGAAGCCATCGAGAGTGATTAATTTAAGTTGCTTGTTTGTATGTATGGTGTTTTTACATCATTATCAACACATGTCAGGTTATATATGACAGTTGATTTTCCTGGGTAGAACCAGTACTGTACACCTCCCGCCATCCGTAAGAATTGACACTTCCTCACAAGTCGAGCTCCCAGTGGAATTCGAACCCGCAGCGGTGAAAGGCAATCTAAGTTGCAAGAACTTGTTTCGCAATCAATGTAAAATAAGACATATTTCAAGGGACACACGGCCATTTTGAAGTATCTGTATCAAGTATCAACATTATGCCTTGATTATGCCTCCATGTAAAACTTAAGCCAAAGTAAATCTGAGTGAATTTTATAGGAGAAACGTGACTATATGGATTTTTTATGCATGTGGTGGGTGTTCAATCTGACCGTATTTGTGTTTGAACGATTTAGATGGTCGAGGTTCATATACAGTATATACCCGGTAGTTTGTACAAGAAATCTAATAGATACACACTAGTAATGAGCAATGAATAGATACACACTAGTAATGAGCAATGAATAGATACACACTAGTAAGGAGCAATGAATAGATACACACTAGTAATGAGCAATGAATAGATACACACAAGTAATGCGCAATGAATAGATACACACAAGTAATGAGCAATGAATATATACACACAAGTAATGAGCAATGAATAGATACACACAAGTAATGAGCAATGAATAGATACACACTAGTAATGAGCAATAAATAGATACACACTAGTAATGAGCAATGAATAGATACACACTAGTAATGAGCAATGAATAGATATACACTAGTAATGAGCAATGAATAGATACACACAAGTAATGAGCAATGAATAGATACACACAAGTAATGAGCAATGAATAGATACACACAAGTAATGAGCAATGAATAGATACACACAAATAATGAGCAATGAATAGATACACACTAGTAATGAGCAATGAATAGATACACACTAGTAATGAGCAATGAATAAATACACACCAGTAATGAGCAATGAATAGATACACACAAGTAATGAGCAATGGATACACACTAGTAATGAGCAATGAATAGATACACACTTGTAATGAGCAATGAATAGATACACACAAGTAATGAGCAATGAATAGATACACACAAGTAATGAGCAATGAATAGATACACACTAGTAATGAGCAATGAATAGATACACACAAGTAATGAGCAATGAATAGATACACACTAGTAATGAGAAATGAATAGATACACACAAGTAATGAGCAATGAATAGATACACACAAGTAATGAGCAATGAATAGATACACACTAGTAATGAGCAATGAATAGATACACACAGGTAATGAGCAATGAACTATTCAAACATAGGAATGATCTATGTATCCATGTTTTAGTTTAATTAAGCATTATTTTGACACAAAAAACACTGCCATGTAAATGTATGTAATATTTGATCAAAACGGTTTGTATTAAATGTTATAGGGACTGGAGGTGATCTAGAAGCACTATGGGTGTCAATCCAAGTACGAATAAAGCCATCATACTGTGTTCCAGTATCATGCACTGAACTAGGCCCCATGATCCATACGCTTTATTGTTAATGAAATAGTTTGGTCTAGAAACTTGATGACCTGGTTAGCTTTTGTTGTATAAATCAATAATCTTTAAGGCTCTTACACATTGTTTTGTAATGGAAGTAAACTTTATTTTAATTATATGTATAACTGTTAGCAATATAAACCCCATTTAAATAAATATTTATGATATAGCAACAAAAGCCTGTCAAGTTGCATATGTATGCATATTTCATGAGGGTTTGTATTTGCATTAAAGGGACACTGTCCGTAACTTTTAGCTTATAAAACACCCAATAATTATCATTATGTTCGCAAACATTATACACTAAACATTATTCAATATTTACTAATTAAAAGTAAGATTGTTTAACGGAATTCAATCGCGGTACAGAAAAAAGCCAATCCATTTTGTGGGTTTGAACTCGCAGCCCAAACTCGCAGTAAAAATTAGTGTGCGTGAGCGTTCAATTGTCGGAACTCGCTCCCGACTGAGCTAAGCGGGCTATACATATTACGCAATACATACTATGGTGAAAACCTAGTGCGCTATGGAAGTCACGTGAACGCATAAAAGGTAAATATTGTGGGTCCCACTTTATTTACATTTAATGATTAAAACTCTTCTCTTTTTTTTCAAACTCACGAATGTATTCCTACATACTTCTTTAATAGGGTATATCCTTATGTTTTCATGTATACATTTCAATGAATAAAAGTCAGACAGTTACTTGGTTATGCTCAATATCTGCTTACTTATGGACAGTGTCCCTTTAATACTAATCACTCTTCAAGATTGCCTCCAGTCCCTTTAAGATTATAGCCAATATGTATAAAATTATTATGTTTTGTGTAATATTGTCAACTCCTTGCTGCTGAAGTGTTGATGAATGCATGAAAATGTTTCATATATTACACGAGACTACCGTTTGTCATCGTGACACTTATTGTCGATGGATATCTAATTTTCTTGTAAAATATCAGTGATGGATAAATAATACATGTACATAAATGCATGATAAAAGCGGATGCCACCCACCCACTCTCCCCCCACCTCCTTGAAATGTTACGAAGAAACTAATAGGATTTCATCCGAATAATCTGGCCTGCATTTGCTCTCATCTGGTAACGCGATGGTGGGGTGTGGGGGGGGTCTACAAAAGTTTACCTCTGCGACTTGAAGCCTTGGATCCACGACTGCTTCTCATTCTCGACTTACCGGTAGTACCTCGTTGAAATGTTGAAAATGTATCAAAAGTTTGTAAAAATGGTGTTGTATATGTTAACCCATTACAAAATGTATCTTCTTGGTATATATAAAGTAATCGGTTTGTGTTGTATATATTATTTGTCTCGTAGTGACAGATTGTATCACAGTTTTCAGACTGAGTGTTAATATTCGCATATCTGTGTTACATGCAGATCCAGGGGAATGGGAAGCTGGCAAACACCCTTCTAAAACCCAACAGGTCTGAACATTTGTGTGTGCCCCCATAAATAAAATTACATCTTAAAAGGCAGAAATCTGTCGTGCCGTAATAAACATATGCAAACCTTTTTTTTGCTTGCATATTTTATTGCAAATTTGTCCCCACAATCAAATCCAGGATCTGTCAAGGTTTTATCACATTTTATTTAAGTTTTACTGACACACTTTACAAAGAGTTATGACTGTGAATTGTTTCATATATTGCCAACTTCTGTAGGTTTTATATTTTCTTGTAGATAGTTTTAGAAAGCAAAATATCAAATGACATTTGAACTTAATGCTCCAGCATTATAAATTGTGCTATTTCTTAAATATGAGTTATGAAGTAATGATATATTTATGCAATAAATACGAAAATGAAGGCCGAATTAGTGTTAAATCTTTTCCGTTCAGCATGTTGTGCGTCAGAATTGCCTTATCCATTTCTGTAACCATTTAAAATACCGAATTATGGCAGTTGATGAGATAATTCAGTTGTTTAGTGCTGTACGAAGAACACAGAGCCAACATACGATGTCATCATATAAACATTCAGCATCATCAGACATTTGACATTATCATACAAAAAATTTACACCATCATACAAATATTCATCGTATTCATACAAACATTTATCGTCATCATACAAAAATTTTGTATATAGGCAGCTAATATAATAAATGTTTCTTATTAGGCATCTTTGGAGTTACGAGTTCAATAGAATCTCACAACCTTTGTAATTTAATATTCAATTTATTGAAGTTGTTGGATAAAATTTATCCATCTCGCACTCATGCAAAATCCTCTATTAGTTTTCGTAAAGGTTGCGTTGCTCTAGTTCAATTTCTGTGTTGCAATTCTTCTACCTGCCTCTAGGGCTATTCCATTAAAACATACCCGGCAGACCCAAGGAACGCAATCTAACGAACATCTATTGGTGTATCCTATTTTATGAAATTTGATTCTTTAAACTAAATTTTGCAATTTCAAAAGTGCTCTCCTGGAGTGTATGTATGTTTTAATTGAATAGCCCTTGAAATAATTAAGTGCTAGCACACAAGTGGTTAATACCAATCGTACATAGTCGGCCAATTCCGTCATTCGTAGGGACCACGACTCGTATGTATTTCGATGAATTACTATTATCAAAATCTTAACATTTTGTTAGCTGGAAGAAATTGGAACAGAAAATAGTGCACTGTTGCTCTATAAACAATATGGCCATTAGCCACGCATGTTGATGTATGATTTATGTTGCATGTTTGTTATTACAATATAGATGAAGGTTATATCAGCCCTTTCATGTAAATGTACACTGTACTATAAATAGAAAAATCCATAAAATGACATCGTAAAAATTTGATGATAATATTGATTTTGACTGCCAATGCCTTTTTTGGCGGTAATCTAGGCGCCGCCACGTTAGTATGTCGTAACCAATGTGGAATCCTTCTAGATACATGCCAGATATGATTCCATGAATTGATGGAGATGTTGCGAATGCGATTGCTTATGGTATTTTAAGACGTTGACAGCCTATGCATCACTCGATCAATTAAAAAGTAAAACCAAGAAAAATATTGAAATTTTCTATCTTGGCTTAGGTTTATTTGTCAATGTGAATTGAAAAGATTCTTTTTATTATTATTTGTGTTATTTCATATTGCATGATATTAAATAAAAACTTGAACTGCAGTCTGGATTATTTGCTTGTAGCTATATATTAATGCCATGATTGGTGGGAGATAGTGTAATAAATAGAGTTTAATTTACATTGTTGAAGTGATACGGGAAATAATTCCCGAGTGAGAAAGATTCTTACGATAAAGAAACGAGTGCGTTTTCTCACGAGTGAATTATTTTCCGTATCACGACAAAAATGTTAATTAAACTATATAATATATATTCTGTGATGAATTTCTTTCCAGCCGTCTTTTGACACAAGTATTCCTTCTTCTGTCACTCCTTTGGCGACAGCGCGAAGTAACATCATGACGTCAATTCGTGACGTAATATCGTGACGTCTATCGTTAAATTCATAACATTTGGCTAAAGTGCTATCTTGCACACTAGGCGAGATAGCACAGTAGATATGTTATAGATTTTCTCAAACTGGGAAATTTCTATAATTCATCACAGTATATATACTATTATGGTATCTCTACTTCAATAAAGAATATCACTATACCTTCGTATTTCACTACGCAAACAAATTTATCGAGCATGTTTTTGTGCTGTTTTAGTAATACACAATCAGTAAACTTTGTTCTGTAAAATTAAGTCTATAATCTGCATTCCATCATATTTGATCTTAATCTTTTTAAAACTACATCTGTGGTCAATTATCTTAAAATTATATGAACATGTATATTTGCGTAAGATGACCCAGCTGTACTGTTGTATTTGATTTTATATTATTTTCACCTTATTTGATTTTAATCAGTAAGATTTTTAATGCAGTATTGTTAATGTTGATAGTGTATTTTATATAAACCTGTTTAAATGTTTGTATTTATGTTTTATAAAGTAATTAAGCCTCAGTTTAGTTTTTTTTTTTATTTCAGCTCTACTGGTCAAAGGCCAGAGGAACTTTTAAGATGATGTTTCATATGTTGAATCGGATATTTTTTATATATAACTTCGAATTACTGTGATTCAATCACAACAATTCAAAGTTATATATTATAAAAAATACATCACCTAATTTTGAGCTCCACTGGCCAGATGACGACAACCCTTGATATAAGAGCCATTTTAGCGATTAGAGCATCAAAAGGCCCTCTTTTACTCAGTGCGACCCAGTTTTCTTCTCAGGCCTCAGTGGTCCTGCTGTGGATTACTATGCTGCTTGTTGATATTCACTTCGGTATTGTTTTACAATACCAATGTTAATAATCTGTAACTGACATTTCTGTTCATTTTCTACCCAGGTGTCATCATTGATGTCTAATCCTACTACCCCACCTCCTCCAACCCCGGTGGGGGAAAACATTGATAGGAGTAATAAAGTAAATGAATTGCCAACTAGTGGATAATACAAATATTAGTTATGTTTTTTATCTGTATGCACTAGACCTTTCAAACCTTGCTTATAGATGTATCTCGGATAGTACATCTCAATATGACAAAGCAAATGTGGAGGAGACCTTCATCCTTCAAGCAAAGGGCAGATAACTTGATATTTTTCATTCAACTTTGGCATTTAGGTCATTTTCCCATGAACTGTCTGCATTAGTTCTTTCAGTTGTATCTTTTTGACACATGCGTTTTCATCCATGACCTTGACCTACTTTTTTTTGTTTGTTTTTTAGATCACCTGAGCCGAAGGCTCAAGGTGATCTATTGGGATCACTCTGCGTCCGTCGTCCGTCGTCCTCCGTCCGTCGTCGTTAACTTTTCTTCAAACGACTTCTCCTCAGAAACCGCTTGGCTAATTTTGACTAAACTTCACATGGATGATCCTTAGATAAATGCTTTTTAGATTTGTTAAAATTAGGTCAGCGCGACATCCAAGATGGCCGCCATTGCCATATATGGTCGAAACCTTAAAAAATCTTCTCCAGAACTGCAGGACAGATTTCAACAGTTTTTCTTTTAAAATGATCACCAACGCCTACACTATCAAGTTTGTTCAAATAAAGTCCCCGGGGTCAAAAATGGCCGTGCCCCGGGGATCCAAAGTTTGTATATTGAGATTTTGCATGTTTTTCATATAGACATATAGGAAAAAAAACTTTAAAAAATCTTCTCTGAAACCACAATAAAAAATCTTCTTCTCTGAAACCACAAGACACAGAGCTCTTATGTATTACATGTAGCATCAGCTTATGGTCCTCTACTAAGATTGTTCAAATGGTGACCCTGGGGTCAAATTTGTCCCCGCCCCGAGGGGTCACAGTTTTACATAGACTTATATAGGAAAAAAAAAATCTTCTCGGAAACTACAAGAGCCAGAGGTTTAATGTTTTGCATTTACTATAAGTATATGGTCCTTGAGCAAGTTTGTTCAAATGGTGACCCCCGGGTCACATTTGACCCCGCCCCAAGGATCACATGGTTTGCATAGACATGTATAGGGAAAAACTTAAAAAATCTTCTTCTCTGAAACTGCAAGAGCCAGAGGTTTAATATTTTGCATTTGCTATAAGCTTATGGTCCTCTACCAAGTTTGTTCAAATGGTGACCCAGGGGTCACATTTGGCCCCACCCCGGGGGTCACAGTTTTACATAGGCTTGTATAGGCAAAAACTGAAAACAATCTTCTTCTCTGAAACTACAAGAGCCAGAGGTTTAATATTTTGCATTTACTATAAGATTATAGTCCTTTACCAGGTTTGTTCAAATGGTGACCCTGGGGTCACATTTGGCCCCGCCCCGGTGGTCACAGTCTTACATAGACTTGTATAGGGAAAAACTTAAAAAATCTTCTTCTCTGAAACTACAAGAGCCAGAGGTTTAACATTTTGCATTTACTATAAGATTATGGTCCTTTACCAAGTTTGTTCTAATGGTGACACTGGGGTTACATTTGGCCCCGCCCCAGGGGTCACAGGTTTTACATAGACTTGTATAGGGAAAAACTTAAAAAATCTTCTCCGAATCTGCTTGAGCCAGATGTTCAATATTTTGCATTTGCTATAAGCTTATAGTCCTCTACCAAGTTTGTTCAAATGGTGACGCTAGGGTTACATTTGACCCCACCCAAGGGGTCACATGTTTTACATAGACTTGTATAGGGAAAAACTTAAACAATCTAATCTTCTCTGGAACTGCTTGAGCCAGATGTTCAATATTTTGCATTTTCTACAAGCTTATGATCCTTTACCCAGTTTGTTCAAATGGTGACCCTGGTGTCAAATTTGGCCCCGCCCCGGGGGTCACAGTTTTACATAGATTTATAAAGGAAATTTTTTAAAAATCTTCTTCTCTGAAAGTACAACATCCAGAGGTTTAATATTTTGCAGTTACTATAAGATTATGGTCCTTTACCAAGTTTGTTCAAATGGTGACCCTGGGGTCATATTTGGCCCCGCCCCAGCGATCACAGTTTTACATAGACTTGTATAGGGAAAAATTAAAAAAATCTTCTTCTCTGAAACTGCAAGAGCCAGAGGTTTAATATTTTGCATTTACTATGCCCTTATGGTCCTTTACCAAGTTTATTAAACTGGTGACGGCTCTGCCCCAGGGGTCATATGTTTTACATAGACTTGTATAGGGAAAGACTTAAAAAATCTTCTCTTTCTGAAACCACAAGGCACACAGCTCTCCTATATTACATGTAGCCTTGGGTCACATTTGGCCATGCCCCAGAGGTTTCACCTTCATTTTGTCTTTGATCTTTACCAAACTTTGTCAGTGTCTTTATATCAATGTTGGTAAACAACAGAGGCCACATTTCTCGGACAATCTTAACCAAACTTGCACAGATTGTATATGATCATAAGATTTCGAAGAAGTTCGATAATGGACAATTACTCAGGTGATCGATATAGGGCCATCTTGGCCCTCTTGTTACAATGTCATTTTGTTTTTAAATGAAGTCAAATGTCATACAGCAGCAAAATGTAATCTCTGTTTTTTTTATTTATTAAACATTTTACAAACTTTCATTTAAACAACGTTTACCTATTATTTCAAAGTCCCGTCCCCATTAGGCAATCGTGTGAATCTGCGGATTTCTTGTTCAGATTTATCTTTTGATATATTAGCCCCCTTTAAGGATTAAATAAATTTATCGGATAGGTCAATTGTTACAATTGGTTGAAAGGTGATAATAGAGGATAGAGCTAACATTCACTTGGCATGGCAGGTTTTATACCACTCACAAGCTCAAAGGTCAACAGATCGCCATGCGTAATGGTCACATGCTGTTCAGAGATCAGCTATCGCCTGTGGGGGATAAACAACATGTGCCCAGTAAAGGATTAACGTGCTCGCAGCTTGTGTTTGTCAGGGATGTCAGTTTTGTGCTTAATGTACATTTTATAGAGGATCTTACACGAGTACTCATTCATTATTGAATTTATTAAACAAGTTGGCAAAATGATGTAATGCGAGGCGCTTGCTAACGAGTTTAATAAATTCAATAATGAATGAGAACGAATGCTAGATTATATTTATTACATAACTTACAACGTCACATTACGTCGGAAAACGTACATTAACGTGACGTTAACGTTATGCTTTACCACTAGTGGAATATCGAAAATATTGAATGGTGTTATTACACTCCCACGCCACGTTATGTGATAAATGCAGTTATACATTTTCTGGAGCATTTTTCACGATTTTGAAAATGTGAATCGGGGCAACTATTCCTCAAAAGCTCTTGTTGTGTCTGTGCTTCGTAAAACCCATTTCAACTTACCTCTGAGTCTCTCTATATTTATTTATACCACATCACTTGTGGTGTGGGAGTGTAATAAAGCCATGATATATTTATTATATTACACCAATGAAATAAATATGCAAATGAAAGAGGACTCATCGTTCAGTCCTTTCCATTAAACTCGGATAACAACAAAAATGCCGCGTCAATTTCTGTGACCTTTCAGAAAACCTGATTATGAAAATCAACGAGGTATTTCTGTTGTTTAATGTCATACAGAGAAGACAGAGTCAACATACGACGTCATCATACGAACTTTAAATTGAATTGAATTGGGTTTTAAGGCGCACCAACACATGAAAGGTTATATGGCGCCTAACAGGAATGAACATGCCAGGCTCATCCTCCATTTAAAATATGGAGAATGGGCCTAGAACCTTCTTACCTGCAGAACTGCAGAGTTGCTGCAAATTCTATAGTAGACACTCCATTTACGATGGAGCCACGTTTCCACGAATGATAAAGACCTTGAATGAGCATGATAAAAAAATGACAATGAATATACGATGTCATCTTACGACATTGTTATATATCGGCACTCGGCAGCTACACTAATAACTGTTGCTGGGCTTTTTTGGAGTAATGTGACAACAGCACAGCCTCGCATCATATAACTGTATCCAACTCATTTAATAAATTCAATATTAAACACGGACATATTTAAGATTTTCTACATAATTTATAAAGTGTTTTATTTTGGTCAAAGGCCATACAAGCTTCAAGGATGATATTTTGTCTGTTATTATAGTACTATCACAATTAAAAAAATACATTTCTTCTGAAACTGTTATACCGGCAATAGCAAATATCAATGAAATTTAGTTATAATGTTTCCCCCAAGAACTGTTTTTCATTGCTGCTCATCATTCCAGTAAGACAGCTATCACTTAAATTATATGAAAATTAAGGAAATTTCAGGCAGCGTCTCTAAAACAAGTTATAATGGTAAATGAGATATAACAGTATTCCTTGGGTGGTGCATTCTCTAAATTGTTTCTCGTGGCAGCCCATCATCTAATAAGTCCATCATTGCAACAAAATATAGAACAAATAAGTAAATTTCCAAAACCTATACATTTAATATCACATTTATTTTCCTTTTCAAAATGTCTGCCAAAAAACCCCAAAGCTTTTGCAGTTTAATATACAGGAAAATATAATAAATCAAATAAATGTGGTCATACGGGTTAAATATAAAATATAAATTATTTCAGTGTACTGAACACACAATAAACTCTCAGATATGTATAAAGTAACTACCCCATATTTATTCATTGTGTTTGGTCTGCCTTTTGGGCAGCTGCTAGCTTCAAAATGTTGTACCTCTTCCAAAAACAGTTTACAAAATTCTTCTGTGAGCACTGGTACAACGTAGGTCCTTTCAGCTGAAATGGAATCAAGAATCAGAAATAGGGGAAAAGAAGCAAGCTGTTTGAGACAATGGGGAAAATATTGTGCGATTTTTCGAGATATAAGGTAAACAGAAATGGAAGACTTTAATAAATGTATCTAAATGAGCAATAGTAGGGAAATGCTGTTGACAAAAAACAACATATTTAGGGGAATTTCTCAAAGATGGAAAATATGTAGGCTATTTTGCGAATTTCGGACTTTGAAGGGGAAAAAATACCTGAATACATACAACAGCTCACTTTAAAATGTTTTCAGATACTAATGATAGTAATGTCCTATTTTGGCATGTTGTCTTTGGTATTTAATTTACAGTTGCTATTGTGGGCTAACAGACTCCTCCTTGAATGTTACTTTCCCTGTCCGATCTTTTTATATTTCTTTTTGGGCCTTTGGTGAGACAGGTGAGTTAAAGTAGCTATCACGCAATCAACAGGCAAAGTTTACAACACCTATTGATGACGAGGTATACACATAACTTGCATATTTTGAGAACTCCAACTCTATAGACACAAAACTCTATAGACACAATACAAATGGCTTTAACCAACCAGGCAAATCTGGTGGGTCGAATTAAGAGCTACCAACTCATAATTCATTACACACATAATTCAATCACGGGTATTTTAAGAACCTGTGAATAAACCTTTACTTTTGATCAGCGCATATACATTATTATATGACCCGATTACCTGGACAGAGTTTTGATAAACACGTTTTTTCAATGTAATTTTTGCAGTCTGCTTTTATCGCAAAAATCTAAGATGAACAGGGGATACTTTGGTAAAAGGCATATTAAAAGAGTTAATGATGATTGTAACACAGATTATGAACATATATGCCAAGTTTCAAAGTTTTCTGTCAAGGTTTTTGAAATATGAATAAACATTCAAAATTTTAACCAAAAATCTAAGTAAAACAGTTAAGGTACTGGACACATACTGTGAAATCATTAATATTCGTGGGGGATTTAATTTCGTGGATTTCGCGGTTGACCCGAACCACGAAATCAAATCCCCACGAATGTTGAATGCCCAGAAGTTTGAATAATCAAAAGTCAGAAATGCGCGAATTTACGTCCCCTCGAAATTGTCTTTTTAGAAATAACCGCGAAATTTAACGCACACGAAATTAAATGATTCCACAGTATGGCTGTGTAATGATCATGAATATGTATGCCAAGTTTAAAAGCTTTTGGCCAAATGTTATTTTGAATATGACTACATTCAACACTTTAACTGAATTGAATTGAATGTTGTTTAACGGCTCATCAACACAGTATAGATTATTTAGAGCAGCCCCAGAGAGAGTGGGAGGATACATAGGAATCCGGGAACCTGCCCTACTCTTATTATCGAATAGATTCCTATGGTTCTTTAACGTACTCGGTGGATAGACCGATACACGGGACTGCCCGGTTTACGTACCCATCCGACGGACGAGGCTAAGGTAAAGTGTCTTGCCCAAGAACACACCGACGAAACTCAGTGGCATCACGGAGAATTGAACCCGGGGCCTCCAGTTACAAATCCGCCGCGCTACCGACTGCGCCACGCCAGCCCTGAAAGATTACGGTAAGTGAAAAGGGGGATAAGTTAAAATACTTATAATGAACATATGTGTTCAAAATTTCAAAGCTTTCAGACAATTTATTTTTCAGAAATGAGGAAAATCAAAAACTTTAACCGAAAAATTAAAAGAAGGACGTAGAAGGACAGACATAAGTTACAAAACCACAAGCCTGGATTTGCTACGCAATCCGGCTAATAAAATCTCGATCTTAGAAATCTCCAAATAGTCCCACTATTGGACAAATTATCACAGGCACGTTGACACTTACTGTTGGTGTCTTGTATGTGATCAAAAACATCTTCAAATGAGGAATCGTCTTGTTTACAGTAATCCACCAATCTTAAAAACTCAGGCGTAAGAACATCCTTCTGAAAATGACGATCACAAAATTAGTATTTTATTTAATTATGTAATTATAACAGATGTGAGAGTTTTTAACATAATAACGAATGTAGGGTTAACTGTATTGAAATGTTGAATTTTGCAATGTTATATCGTTGTTTAATGGTTGGAAATTGTGTTTTATATGCGACCGCTAAACGGCAGATATACTGTCGCATAAGTCAACATTTCAACACTGGTTAACCCGTAACATATTTCTGTGTTTCTGACAAGACACTTTCAAATAAAACTAAATGACGTCACATTTTGGCAGTTTAACTTCAAATGACTGGATTTGCGATGGGTTGTGCCACAGGAAATTGCATCTTTTGGTTTTTACCTTCTGATATTATAATTATTAATTATAATAACAGAAGATAATAATCAAAAGATGTAATTTCCAGTGGGTTGTGCACTATTTAATAGTCGCACATTTTTGAACGTCAACCATTCGGGTTGTAAGATTTTTGTCAAGACTATTTTAAACGGGCCAATACCTTTAATAAAATTAAACTAGAAAATATGTCCATAGGACACGGATGCCCCTCTTTAGAGCTGTGATAGTCTAATATTAATCCAAGTAATATGAGACTGTACATATTTAAGAATACGATATAAGCTTGCCACATAATATTTCAGTGTTATACCTGAAAATGAAATATAGCTGGATGTAACGGGTTATAGCATCTTTCTATGATCTGCCTTCTCTCTAAGGAGTCAATTCCAATATGTTTTCTTCTTTGTATTTCATGTTCTATCTGCAATGACAAAAATAAGTACTATATGTTATATGACAACATGAATCGGACTTCATCTGAAAATATAGCAGTACAGCCTATTTGTTTCTTCGTTTGTTGGTGTTTTATGTCATTTTCAACAAATGTAAGGTTATATATGACGGTCGTTTTTGGTGGTGATCCACTTTTCCTGGGCAGAACCAGTAATGTACACCTTCCGCCATCCGTAAGAATCGACTCTTTCTCACTTATATGTCGAACTTCCAGTGGGATTCGAACCCGCAGCAGTGAGAGGCAAGAAGGTTTTTACAACGTAATCGTTAACCCCTCGACCACGGAGATGCTTCCAGTACAGCCTATTGAGCATATGAACACCATGACCAACAGTACATTTTAGATGAATTACATAAAATGAAAGATGTTTAAAACTTCAAAAACACAATGTGTTGAGTATTAATGTCTAATACTACCATCAAGTTTGCAGTAAAGTAGCTATCCTGCCAACAACAGTCAAACTACATATGTACACCATTTCCAAACCTACTGATGACAAGGTATATGTATAGCTTACATATTTGAGAATCCAAACACTATAAACACAATATAAATGGCTTTAACCAGTGCGGCTAAACCCAAAAACTGGAGTGTTGAATTAAGAGTTACAAACTCATAATTCATTATATGCATAGTCAATCACGGGTATTTTAAAAACTTGTGAATAAATCTATACTTTTAATTGGTAAATATATATTATCATATGACCTGAACACTTGGACGGAATTTTGATGAATGGTTTTGTATAGTAATTTTGCTTATATAAGCAGAGTTATAGCAATTATTGACATGATTGTCAGGTGTACGGATCCGTTCTATAAATAAATACGGAAGCAATAGGTCACATGAGCTTTCGCAGTATTATATAGAAGCTATTTATTTGGTATAGATTGCAAAGTTTTATTCTTTCCTTTTAATTTGATTGCATAATTCTCAAAGTTTATAATACATTTGAAAACTGTGTTGACCTTTTATACTATTGAATATTGTTTAAAATTTAATCATATACATGTATATTACTTTTATTAATAAAAGGTTTTCCCCTAAAAATGTACTAAAATTGATAAATTTCTTCCTATGAAATGAAATGAGGTTTTACATCACATAACATTTAACTAACATTTTATTGGAGATATTTACGATATATTTATAACATATATATTTACAAAGAGCGCATGCAAATGGATTGAGCTAAAAGTTACGGTATTACAACATAAGTTACAGTTCTCTCCATGCACAGACATCCCAATTACACATCATGTTATGTTATATTGGGACAGCAACGATGAAGGTTGCCATCATACATGCTTCCGCTGGGAAGCGAACTCAGTGCAAGGCTTTATCCACTGAGCTACAGAGGCTTTTTTTCTTTCTATCAAAAATAAAAAGTTTGTCATCTTAACCCTTAACCCGCTACATATATATAATGGACTGTTCTTTCTTTGAATTAAGACCATGCCATTTATGTGACAATGAGTTACTCGCAGGTTGATCTGGATTTACAATGGATGCAAAGGCTATATAGTCGTGCTTAGCGGTTAAGAAAAAACTGAGGTCTACAAATAACTTAGTTTTGATAAACTTTTGTTTAGATTGAGATGAATTGCGTTTATTACAGCACACATGCACAAATAGGTCATATGGCGCCAATAGGAATGAACATTCGCGGTCCACACTCTATTCACATCCAAATAAAAATGGTCAACTTAGAACCATGTAACCTGCAGAACTGCAGAGTTGCTGCAAATTCTATTGCAGACACTTCATAAATACACTGGAGCCACGATCATTGTTTTCTGCCACCATTCGAGTGGCATCTAAAACAACACAGGAGTCATTATGAAGATCTTTAAATAGCATGATAAAAATGACAGAACATATTCTACCCTCTGCCAGGATCCTGGGCAGTGGTCCTATTCTTGCCAGGGAATAACACAGATTTGTTTTAAAACTGAACACTAACTTCTTTCACAAGTTCATCTGTCTGCTGCTGGTCTGTAACATGGTGATCTTGTAATATCTGAAATTTATATATATTTGCAGTTATATTCAGGCTAATCCCAGACTTCTTTGACCTTTTAATACCAGCACTTTTTATGATTTTGATATTTTATCTGGCTGTGTAAAAAGCCACAAAAATAAATTAACATAATTAAATGCTTTTAGGGTCAGAGAAGGCTCGGATTATATTCAGACCTATTCACACAATGTGCCACAATCTACGTTTTTTTTTGTTTATGCCAAAGAAACACCAATTTATTGATTTATTTACAAATATCTGTATACATATGCGTACCAAATAATAATGGCAGTGTGGTTGTAAAGCCCTTATAGGCAAACATTAGTCAACACGAATACTGTTTTGTTTAGCCTAATGTAGAAACATTGTGCTAGAGCCAAAAGGGTTGAGCTGAGTAAGGGACTGAGGCATTAAATAGACTATTCCTAAGCATACAAGAACTCAAAGAAGTCGCTGGTATTTGGACTACAGGCCTCTTCAAGACACCTGTCTGGAAGTAATAAAAAGTCTAAAAGTCTGACTAAAATCACAACCACCACAACTCATACTGACACCTATATTTACCTCAATGACAAACAATAGGTGAACATTGTTAAGGAAAAAGCATGATAATGACACTAAATGTTAATAAAACAGATAAAGGGGTGGAACATTGAGAAACTAAAGCAATTCGATGGGAGCCATCACAAAATATGTGATCGTCATGTTTGACACCTGTCCTCAATGATACCTTGACATTGAAGGTAAAGGTCAAATTTCAGATATTTAATGACATCCTCAACAGGCTTCCTATAAAATTTCAACAGGCTTCTCATCAAGTTTCATCTTCTTACCTTAAACTGTCTGGAAGGAGTTTCGTCCACAAGCCATTTTCAGGCAAAAAACTACGTCCGAAGAGACACAAAATTGCACGCATTTATTGACATTCGGAACTTTCTAGCATTTAATGACTTCCTCTAATACTCAACAAGCTTCCCATAAAGTTTCGGTTTCTTATCTTGAATGATCTGGAAGGAGTTTCGTCCACAAACCATTTTCCGGCAAAAACTTAGTCTTGACCTTGACTTTGATGGTGAAGGTCAAATTTTAGATCTTGAATGACATCCTCTTCTCAACAATCTTCCCTTATGTTTCACTTCTTACCTAAATGGTCTGTAAGGAATTTCATGAACAAGCATTTTCAGACAAAATACGGATGTAACGGAGTCCCAACTTTAGCCTTCAAGGTCAAGGTCAAGTTTCTAATCTAAACCTTTTGACGCCTAATCAACATTTCTGTGAAGACTGATTTTTAATAGCTCCTATGGTCAAGGAAGAGTTTTGTACACAAATGCGTGACAGACAGAGTGACTGAAACATTGCTACGAAAAGAATATATATGATTTTTTTCAAAAATGAGGATATAAAAAAGTCGTCATACAGACTTAAACCTGTAGTATATCATCCCAGCTCAGTTCACAAGACAGTTTACAGACGCATTAACCAAGTGCGCTAATGTGGCAATTACACCTATCGCTATTCATAATTTTGATAGGGCATCATCAAAAAAACTGACCAATCAGTGACCAGAAATAACACATACATAATACATTCCGTTAGGTGATAAACTCGGTCTTTATCCTTGATGTTCAACCAAGTTTACTGTTAAAATTAATTTATTTACAATGTGATTCTTTTAAAACCCTGCATATTTCATACATATCCATGCAAATTGATTCAATATACATGATATATGTACCTTTCAAAATCAAAATCTTGAAATTATCATCTTTTTACTCTGCCAAAGATTTTATTTTACTATAGAACCTAAGGATAAAACCAGAGTAACACACATTTTATCACCTATTGAAAATAATCTAACATCTCTGCATTGAAAAAGTATGAATACATACTGTTACAAAGTATGCTCCACTAAAATTTAATCAGTTATAACATTTCTTGTGAAAAAGCAGTTTTTGTTTGTTGTTTTGGTTGTCAATTGTTTTTAAAGTTGCATTTAATTTTCCATTGCAGAGATGTTGAGATTTTATCTTATTTTCAGTAGGTGATAAAATCAGTTGTTATCCTTGAGTAAAATAAAAAATCTTTGGCAGAGTAAAAAGACGTTAATTTTCTATATTTTGATTTTGAAAGATATTTATCTTGAATTAGTTTGCATGAATGTGCATGAATTATGCAGGGTTTTAAAAGAATCACACTGTATGTATCTTAATTTTAACAGTAAACTTGGTTGAATATCGAGGATAAAGACCGAGTTTATCACCTGCCAGAATGTATAGATATGTCTAATTTCGGGTCACTGATTGGTCAGTTTTGTTAATGATGCTCTCTATCAAAATAATCAATTCCAAATAATTACGTCCACCCTAAATATATTCGCCTAGCTCCCGCCCGACTAATGATTGTTTTATTCTACCTGGCGATAATTTCTCATAAACTGCTCCTTGCTGTGATATTCTACGTGGATGTTTATTTTTTTAAGAAACACGTTATTTGTGAAAAAGCATCGGCAAATATAAAACCGACCCATTAAAGGTTCATCAGCTTCTCTACCCAAAGTTGTCGTTCCTTGCGTACACTTTCAGACGCTTTGGGGAAAATTTGCAAGCGTCTGGCCGTCTGTAATATGGCGCGAAATACCCAAGTCTACCCAAATTGCGCTTCGTATCGGCATTATTCCAGATGTTTTTTATCTTGAAAAAACAACACACAAACAAACTTTATTTAAATCAGCTCTAAAACACATAGACAAGTTCGAAAGAATTATCAAAATCACATATCAAATGAAGAAGAAACAAAAACAAAGAACATCACTGTACAGGAATATAAAATCATAAAAAATAGCAAATTATAAATTGTACAATTACTCATGTATTTGCTTTAAATCAAAAGCTTTGTATTGACGGGCACGTAAAAGCACCACACAGAAAACACGACAAAGCTCTTCAAGAACACCATCGTACCAATTGTAAGGACGTAACAAACTACAAACAGATGTATTCCAAAGTCCAGAAAGCTCGGAGACATGCTGCAAACTATGTTTGTCATACCCTTTAATAAATAATGGTTTAATCTCTTGTTGTCCTGGTTTCTTCCAAGTCATATGTAGGAGCTTCTTTGTGTTAGAATACTGCCTATAGTGCTGCCTAGTTTGTTGGATAATCTAGCTCGCTAGCTAGTTGTCGCTCTGTCTATCTGTCAATCTGTTTATATATATGTCTACCCCCTTTCACAGATTATGTGTATTTACACTGTCCTGTTGTATTGCTCCGGTAACCTTAGACAGTCAATTAAGAAGATTATTCCACTGCCTCAGCTTCTTTCCTAGGACAGTTTGTCGAAGGAAACAGTCTCCCTGCCACAGTTGGCCACGGTGGCAGCTCCTAATGTATACTGAGGGGGGAAAGTTTAGCAAGTATTTTTTAGATGAAATAATACTGTATAAAGATATACTGACATTTTGGGACTTTACGGGCTTGACCCCTACGTTGATTTATTCGTTATGTCATTAAGCTGTTTGACTGTTATTGGTGTGTGTTTAAAAAAATACTGTGTCTATGGCACTAGTTTCTTGGTTTTACAACCAAATATTTATTATTTCCAGGGTGCAACAAAAACTTGCTAAACTTTTTTCCATCAGTATAGTAACGTTCACACAGGAGCTTTCCACTCTCGATAGAAATCCAGTCGAATGTTTGTTAGTTTTAAAGGGACACACGGCAATCTTTATTTTTTAAAAACTCACGTCGCCCCGCTAGTTTAACTTGCATTTGTTCAATATTAATATTAATTATAAGAATAGTATTAAGCAATTTTTTTTGCATATTAATTTTTGATATTATTGCACCAATATTATATTAAAACTTATAGTATAATTAGACGAAATAGTGAATACTTAAAATTTGATTTATTTAGATGTAACCAGGGTAAAAGTAAAATTGATACTGGATATATAAATCGAGACACCCATTTCAAACACTTCAAACATGATAATCCAGTTTTGCTTCAACTTTTAGAAAAGTACAATTCTCTTATAGTTGATAATGTTATTATTTTCTGCTGGCTTCCAAGCCATGTAGGAATACGTGGTAATGATAGAGCTGATAGTGCTGCATTAGGTTTACATATATATAATACCAAATTACCTTTTACTGATTTTAAAAGTTGTATCAACACATATATTCGTAACTCTTGGCAAGGTCAGTTAACAATAAACTCAATTCAATTAAACCGTTACTCGGAGAATGGCGTTCGTCTATTAGACCCATTCGTCGGGAAGAAGTTGTCCTAGCCCGGTGCAGGATAGGGCATACACGTTATACTCATTCATTTGTATTACAAGGTGAGCAATTACCAGAATGTATACCCTGCTTTGCACCGTTAACGGTCAAACACATATCTTGTTGAAATGTGTAGACTTTGATCCTATGCGTCAAAGGTACTACAATGTTAATACTATGAAAGAGTTATTTGATACTATAGATTTTAGTCTTGTTTTAGATTTCCTGAAAGAAATCAGACTATATAAATCATTATAATGTGTTCTTATATATATATTTACTTGTTTATATACCCGTTGACGGTCATTTGTTGATTTACATATATAGTTTATATTACTACCATATCGTCCCTTTTTTTTTAATAGTTTTATTACTTCTTTTTTCATCTTTCACTAGTTTTTGCGCACAATATGACCTGTTTATGTGTCGGCGTGCCGTAAAACACCATTCATTCTTATTCATTCAAACACTTCAATTGTGCCTATAATCTTCAGGCCTATCGTAGGTGGACTGACTATAATCCTCTCACGCACACGCACACACACACACACACACACGCACACACACTTCAAGATTGCCGTGAGTCCCTTTAATGATTTACGGTTCTATGCTGGTTAGCTGAATTCCTAGTGGCTTTCTGGTAGCTAGATGGGACCTGGGACGAAAATGACATATAGAGCCCTAGCTGATGGGACTGATGACGAAGGGCCTAGCGCGCAATTGGCGACTAATTATTCACACGCTTAAAAAAACATTAGGTATATTGTTAACAACTCCATTCGTCCGTCCGTCCATCCATCCGTCCGTTACATTATTTCTTCCTTAACCACTGAGCGGAATACAACCAAACTTAGTGTATGAATTCCCAACATGATAACGGCGAATAGATCTCTGAATACATTAACAAGTCAATAACACTCTCATTTTTCGTAGTTTTGCTTGGTGGTGGGGTGGTTGTTGTTTTTAAATTTTGTCTCAAATGAACGTTAAGATAATGGGATTACAATATAATCTTCTTTTTTTTTTACCTCCTACGTCACCGGCGGGGCCTGTGTGAAGGAGCGTCTAAAGGTCAAATACGCTAACAAAAATAATCACATTCTTGGTATATATACTTTTCTATGAAACATAAAACAAAATAATAAACGAAAAACTTTGATGTAAAAAACTTGAATAATTTTTTTTGATGTAAATTAAAAAAAGAGTAAAAAATAGGTCAAGGTCATTTATATTGACCTGATTCGGGTATGAACATATTGCTGTCATACAGATGCAAGTGCGTATGAAGTTTGGAAACAGTATGGATTTTGGTATCTGAGAAGCTGAGTTAATAAAAAAAACTTGAAATTAATGTAAATTAACAAAGTATAAAAAGTAGGCCAAGGTCATGTATATTGACCTGATTTGGATAGGAACATATTGCTGCAATATAGATGTAAAAGTGTATGAAGTGTGAAAACTGTATGGCTTTTGGTGTCTGAGAAATTGACTTAATAAAAAACTTGAATGTAAAAACGGGACGTACGGACCTACGTCCGGACGGTCAATGTAATTCCTGAGAAACTGAGTTAATAAAAAAAATAATGTAAAACTTCAAGGTAATTTAACAAAGTGTCAAAGGTAGGTCAAGGTAATTCATATTGACCCACTATTCATTGGAACATATCGCTGTCATGTAGTTATCAACCTTTGTAAAGTTTGAAAGCTCTAAGGCATATGGTGTGGGAAAAATGGACTTAAAAAAAAACTTTGGTGTAAAAAACTTGAATGAATAACTTTGATGTAAATTAACAAAGTGTAAAAAGTAGGTCAAGGTCATTTATATACTGACCTGATTCGGGTAGGAACATATTGCTGCCATATATATGTAAGTGTGTATGAAGTTTGAAAACTGTACGGCTTTTGGTATCGGAGAAATTGACTTAATAAAAAACTTGAATGTAAAAACGGGACGGATGTACGGGACGTACGTCCGGACGGACAAGGGTAACACTATATGCCCGCACCACTTTCGTGGCGGGACATAAACAAATAACAAATCATGTTGGACCTTTACTTTTTCTCCTAACTTATACTTGATGTACTACAGGTCTCTGATTTTGATCAGAAAATGTTAACATATTCATAGTAAAAAGCAAAATGGGATTACATCAGTAAGACGTGTTTTTGATGGTGAAAAAATGTTAAAAGTAAATCGTATCATACTTGTTGGTGTTTCTCTTATAAATCAAGGGATTAAAACATATCAGTATTTTAATTATATTTCCATTTAAAATGATATAGGGTATGACTAGCTGTATGTGCCTTTTTAAATCACAGACCTGTGTTTAATTTTGGTAGATTGAAGTAAATTTGGTTCGTTTGGTTGGATTGACATATTTCAGTGGTTTATACATTTGGGTATGATAAGCAGGTTTAACAACAACAAATATGGCGGCGCCCATGAATCATGCAGACGCGAAGGACAATCCACAAACTTATCCGAATTCAGGGAAAACAAATACTGCAGATGATGATTGGATGTATTTTTATGTAGAGCATGTAATTGTTGTTTTTTCCTCATATAGATGGCTAATTATTATTTTATGTTCAATTCCAACTTCGGAATTTTCGTTTTGTCAGAAGTAAAAATTATGTGGGTGGGGTACCAGACGTTTATTTGATTGATAACTATATGGTTACCAGGGAATGGTTAAATACTTTATCGTGGAGTTCATGATTGCGAATTTCATACCAGGCTATATAATTACAATCAGGCTTGATATATTAGACATGCTGGAGAAGGCACTTAATAGCACTAAATTAAGGTGGAACACAGAGTCATGAAGAATGAGAATTCATCACACATAAGCACAGGGATTTGTAACAGGACAGAAAAATAATGAGCAAATAACAGTCATCTCAAACTCAGATCACAATAATGTGTCCGGTACCAGATGGTGGTGGTGGGGGTGGGGGGTCATGTTTTCAATGTCATGGGTCAAGGTCATGTAATTGTAGACTACAGAACATAGTTTACAACCTTGTATCTGTTACAGATCTCTGACTGTAGAACATGATTCACAACCTTAATATATCTATCACAAATCCATAGTTAAAAACATTATATATCTATCACAGATCCATGACTGTAGAATGTATTTAACAACATTATATCTATCACAGAACCATGACTGTAGAACATAGTTACCAACCTTGTATCTATCACAGATCCATGACTTTAGAACATAGTCAACAACATTGTATCTATCACAGATCCATGGCTGTAGAACATAGTTCACAACCTCGTGTCTATTACAGATCTGTGACTGTAGAATATCATTCACAATCTTGTATCTAATTCACAGATGAGATACGTGACTGTAGAACATAGTTCACAATCTTATATCTTAATCTATCACAAATCCATAGTTAACAACATTATATCTATCACAGCTCCATGACTGTAGAACATAGTTAACAACCTTGTATCTATCACATATCCATGGCTGTAGAACATAGTTCACAACCTTGTATCTATTACAAATATGTGACTGTAGAACATAGTTCACAACCTTGTATAGATCTATTACAAATCTGTGACTGTACAACATAGTTCATGACCTTGTATCAGTTACAGATCACTGACTGTAGAACATAGTTTACAACCTTAATATATCTATCACAGATCCATATTTAAAACATTATATCTATCACAGATCCATGACTGTAGAACATAGTTAACAAACTTGTATCTCACAGATCCATGACTGTAGAATATAGTTACCAACCTTGTATCTTTCATAGATCCATGACTGTAGAATGTAGTTCAAAACTTTTGTATCTATCACTGATCCATGACTTTAGAACATAGTTAGCAACCTTGTATCTATCACAGATCCATGACTGCAGAACATAGTTAACAACCTTGTATTTATCACAGATCCATGACTATAGAACATAGTTAACAAACTTGTATCTATCACAGATCCATGACGGTTCAACATAGTTTACAACCTTGTATCTGCCACAGATCTGTGACTGTAGAACGTCGTTCACAACCTTGTATCTAATTCACAGATCCCTGACTGTAGAACATAGTTCACAATGTTATATCTATCACAAATCCATAGTTAACAACATTATATCTATCACAGATTCATGAAGTAGCACATAGTTAACAACCTTGTATCTATCACAGATCCATGACTGTAGAACATAGTTCACAACCGTGTATCTATTACAAATCTGTGACTGTAGAACATAGTTCACAACCTTGTATCTGTTACAGATCTCTGACTGTAGAACATTCTTCACAACCTTAATATATCTATCACAGATCCATGACTGTAGAATATAGTTAACAACATTATATATCTATCACAGATCCATGACTGTAGAAGATATTTAACAATATTATATCTATCACGGATCCATGACTGTAGAACATAGTTAACAAACTTGTATCTCACAGGTTCATGACTTTAGAACATAGTTAACAACCTTGTATCTATCACAGATCCATGACTGTAGAATGTAGTTAACAACCTTGTATCTATCACAGATCCATGACTGTAGTACATAGTTTACAACCTTGTATCTATCACAGGTCTGTGACTGTAGAACATAGTTCACAACCTTGTATCTACAACCTTGTATCTATCACAGATCCATGACTGTAGAACATAGTTAACAACCTTGTATCTATCACAGATCCATGACTGTAGAATGTAGTTCACAACCTTATATCTATCACAGATCCATGACTTTAGAACATAGTTAACAACCTTGTATCTATCACAGGTCCATTACTGTAGAACATAGTTAACAACATTGTATCTATCACAGATCCATGGCTGTAGAACATAGTTAACAACCTTGTATCTATCACAGATCCATGACTGTAGACCATAGTTAACAACATTGTATCTATCACAGATCTATGGCTGTAGAACATAGTTAACAACCTTGTATCTATCACAGATCCGTGACTGTAGAACATAGTTAACAACCTTGTATCTATCACAGATCCATGACTGTAGACCATAGTTAACAACCTTGTATCTATCACAGATCCATGACTGTAGACCATAGTTAACAACCTTGTTTCTGTCACATATCCATGACTTTAGAACATAGTTAAAACCTTGTATCTATCACAGATCCATGACTGTAGAACATAGTTAACAACCTTGTATCTATCACAGATCCATGACTTTAGAACATAGTCAACAACATTGTATCTATCACAGATCCATGGCTGTAGAACATAGTTCACAACCTCGTGTCTATTACAGATCTGTGACTGTAGAATATCATTCACAATCTTGTATCTAATTCACAGATGAGATACGTGACTGTAGAACATAGTTCACAATCTTATATCTTAATCTATCACAAATCCATAGTTAACAACATTATATCTATCACAGCTCCATGACTGTAGAACATAGTTAACAACCTTGTATCTATCACATATCCATGGCTGTAGAACATAGTTCACAACCTTGTATCTATTACAAATATGTGACTGCAGAACATAGTTCACAACCTTGTATAGATCTATTACAAATCTGTGACTGTACAACATAGTTCATGACCTTGTATCAGTTACAGATCACTGACTGTAGAACATAGTTTACAACCTTAATATATCTATCACAGATCCATATTTAAAACATTATATCTATCACAGATCCATGACTGTAGAACATAGTTAACAAACTTGTATCTCACAGATCCATGACTGTAGAATATAGTTACCAACCTTGTATCTTTCATAGATCCATGACTGTAGAATGTAGTTCAAAACTTTTGTATCTATCACTGATCCATGACTTTAGAACATAGTTAGCAACCTTGTATCTATCACAGATCCATGACTGCAGAACATAGTTAACAACCTTGTATTTATCACAGATCCATGACTATAGAACATAGTTAACAAACTTGTATCTATCACAGATCCATGACGGTTCAACATAGTTTACAACCTTGTATCTGCCACAGATCTGTGACTGTAGAACGTCGTTCACAACCTTGTATCTAATTCACAGATCCCTGACTGTAGAACATAGTTCACAATGTTATATCTATCACAAATCCATAGTTAACAACATTATATCTATCACAGATTCATGAAGTAGCACATAGTTAACAACCTTGTATCTATCACAGATCCATGACTGTAGAACATAGTTCACAACCGTGTATCTATTACAAATCTGTGACTGTAGAACATAGTTCACAACCTTGTATCTGTTACAGATCTCTGACTGTAGAACATTCTTCACAACCTTAATATATCTATCACAGATCCATGCCTGTAGAATATAGTTAACAACATTATATATCTATCACAGATCCATGACTGTAGAAGATATTTAACAATATTATATCTATCACGGATCCATGACTGTAGAACATAGTTAACAAACTTGTATCTCACAGGTTCATGACTTTAGAACATAGTTAACAACCTTGTATCTATCACAGATCCATGACTGTAGAATGTAGTTAACAACCTTGTATCTATCACAGATCCATGACTGTAGTACATAGTTTACAACCTTGTATCTATCACAGGTCTGTGACTGTAGAACATAGTTCACAACCTTGTATCTATCACAGATCCATGACTGTAGAACATAGTTAACAACCTTGTATCTATCACAGATCCATGACTGTAGAATGTAGTTCACAACCTTATATCTATCACAGATCCATGACTTTAGAACATAGTTAACAACCTTGTATCTATCACAGGTCCATTACTGTAGAACATAGTTAACAACATTGTATCTATCACAGATCCATGGCTGTAGAACATAGTTAACAACCTTGTATCTATCACAGATCCATGACTGTAGACCATAGTTTACAACCTTGTATCTATCACAGATCTATGGCTGTAGAACATAGTTAACAACCTTGTATCTATCACAGATCCGTGACTGTAGAACATAGTTAACAACCTTGTATCTATCACAGATCCATGACTGTAGACCATAGTTAACAACCTTGTATCTATCACAGATCCATGACTGTAGACCATAGTTAACAACCTTGTTTCTGTCACATATCCATGACTGTAGAACATAGTTAAAACCTTGTATCTATCACAGATCCATGACCGTAGAACATAGTTAACAACCTTGTATCTATCACAGATCCATGACTTTAGAACATATTCAAAAACATTGTATCTATCACAGATCCATGGCTGTAGAACATAGTTAACAACCTTGTATCTATCACAGATCCATGACTGTAGACCATAGTTAACAACCTTGTATCTATCACAGATCCATGGCTGTAGAACATAGTTCACAACCTTGTATCTATCACAGATCCATGACTTTAGAACACAGTTTTAAGTTAACAACATTGTAACTATCACAGATCTGTGACTGTAGACCATAGTTAACAACCTTGTATCTGTCACAGATCCATGACTTTAGAACATAGTTAATAACCTTGTATCTATCACAGATCAACGACTGTAGAATGTAGTTAACAACCTTGTATCTATCACATGACTGTAGAATGTACATGTATATATTTCAGATCCGTGACTGCAGTTACTACAAAGAAGAGTCTCATGACTGCAAAAGTAAGAAACAATTTTTACCTTTAAAAGATGAACTTTTACACTATAAGTACACACCATCACCAACTGTATCATCCCTGATCCCTCATATCCACAGTCAGTTTGCCATGCTTGATTTCTGATATCTCCAGTCAGTTTGTCTTGCTTGATTTCTTATATCTCCAGTCAGTTAGCCTTGCTTGATTTCTTATATCCTAATTCAACTTGCCTTGCTTGATCTCTTTTAACCCTGGCAGACAGTTTGCCTTGCCTGATTTCTTATATTCCCAGTCAGTTTGCCTTGCTTGATCTCTTATAGCCCCAGTCAGTTTGCCTTGCTTGATCCCTTATATCCACAGTCAATTTGCCTCGCTTGATTTCTTATATTCCCAGTCAGTTTGCCTTGCTTGATTTCTTATATCCCAAGTCAAGTTGCCTTGCTTGATTTCTTATATCCAAAGTCAAGTTGCCTTGCTTGATCTCTTATATCCACAACCAGTTTGCCTTGCTTGATTTCTTATATCCCCATTCAGTTTGCCTTGTTTGATCTTTTATATACCCACATTTAGTTTGCCTTGCTTGATTTCTTATATCCCCATTCAGTTTGCCTTGCTTGATTAATTTTATCCCCAGTCAGTTTGCCTTGCCTGATTTCTTATATCCCCAATCAGTTTGCCTTGCTTGATTTCTTATATCCCAAGTCAGTTTGCCTTGCTTGTTTTTTTATATCCCGATTCAACTTGCCTTGCTTGATCTCTTTTATCCCCAGTCAGTTTGCCTTGCCTGATTTCTTATATTCCCAGTCAGTTTGCCCTGCCTGATTTCTTATATTCCCAGTCAGTTTGCCTTGCTTGATCTCTTATAGCCCCAGTCAGTTTGCCTTGCTTGATCCCTTATATCCACAGTCAATTTGCCTCACTTGATTTCTTATATTCCCAGACTGTCATTTTGCCTTGCTTGATTTCTTATATCCCCATTCAATTTGCCTTTCTTAATCAATTTTATCCCCAGTCAGTTAGCCTTGCCTGATTTCTTATATCCCCAGTCAGTTTGCCTTTGCCTGATTTCTTATATCCCCAGTCAGTTTGCCTTGCCTGATCTCTTATATCCCCAGTCAGTTTGCCTTGCCTGATTTCTTATATCCCCAGTCCGTTTGCCTTGCCTGATTTCTTATATCCCCAGTCAGTTTGCCTTGCTTGATTTTTTATATCCAAAGTCAGTTTGCCTTGCTTGATTTCTTATATCCCCATTTAACTTGCCTTGCTTGATCTCTTTTATCCCCAGTCAGTTTGCCTTGCCTGATTTCTTATATTCCAATTCAGTTTGCCTTGCTTGATCTCTTATAGCCCCATTCAACTCGCCTTGCTTGATCTCTTTTATCCCCAATCTGTTTGCCTTGCCTGTTCCCTTATATCCACAGTCAATTTGCCTTGATTGATTACTTATATTCCCAGTCAGTATGCCTTGCTTGATTTCTTATATTCCCAGCAAGTTTGCCTTGTCTGATCTCTTATATCCCCTGTCAGATTGTATATTCCCAGTCAGTTTGCCTTGCCTGATCTCTTATATTCCCATTCAGTTTGCCTTGCCTGATTTCTTATATCCCCAGTCAGTTTGCCTTGCTTGATTTTTTGTATCCCAAGTCAGTTTGCCTTTGCTTGATTTTTATATCCCCATTCAACTTGCCTTGCTTGATCTCTTTTATCCCCAGTCAGTTTGCCTTGCCTGATTTCTTATATTCCCATTCAGTTTGCCTTGCTTGATCTCTTATAGCCCCATTCAACTTGCCTTGCTTGATCTCTTTTATCCCCAATCTGTTTGCCTTGCCTGATCCCTTATATCCACAGTCAAGTTGCCTTGATTGATTACTTATATTCCCAGTCAGTTTGCCTTGCTTGATTTCTTATATTCCCAGCAAGTTTGCCTTGCCTGATCTCTGATATCCCCTGTCAGATTTCTTATATTCCCAGTCAGTTTGCCTTGTCTGATCTCTTATATCTTCAGTCTGGTCACCTGGCTCAATTTCTTATTTACAGGAAATAACTTCTTTGGGTCTGTTATGTGTATTTGATCAATTCTAAAAAATGCCATTCTTGGTTTGGCTAATGTGAATATATCATTTCCATGTGAACTATGTACCTTTAAGTGTTGGAGAGGTGGATTATGTGAATATACCATTTAACTGTGAGTAACTATATACCTTTAAGGGTTGGAGGAGTGAATTATGTGAATACCGTATTGTTCGTTTTTAATGCCCCCTCCCTTATACCCCCCCCCCCCCCCCCCCCCCCCCCCCCCCCCCCCCCCCCCCCCCCCCCCCCCCCCCCCACAGGCACCGTGAGTAAACGCCCCCACCCACCGTGCATAAAGTAAAAAACCTTACCTTAAAAAGTTGTATTAATCCGCATAACACAACTAATATATCCACAAAAACTTTTATCCATGTTCAGTATTCGCATATTCCATGACTTTTAATTTAAAGCCCGCTGTATAAGTGCTGTGACTTTCCTTTCACTCCATGCCGATAATGCCAAATACACCGAGTTTACACAGTACACCGAGTTTACACAGTACAGATTTGTTCATGACGTCATCATTTCTTGGTAAAGCAACTTGATCATGAGTGGAGTACGTGATATGTCATGGTACACGCGTGGCTTCTAGTGCAAGTATTGATTGATTTTTGGGGTTAGCACATTGTGTTTACGCGGTGACTGATTCTAGAAAAGAATTTATAAAACGTGTACTTCAAGTAGTGCACTAAGGGTTTTAGAGTTATAATAGAGTTACATAAGGGTCAATGAATGACAGTTTACACTCTAATAAACGCCCCCCTTTTGAAAAATGTAACGCCCCCCGGGGGCGTTAAAAAGGAACAATACGGTATACCATTTAACTGTGAGTAACTATGTACCTTAAAGGGTTGGAGGGGTGAATTATGTGAATATACCATTTAACTGTGAGTAACTATGTACCTTTAAGGGTTGGATGGGTGAATTATACCATTTAACTGTGAGTAACTATGTACCTTTAAGGGTTGGATGGGTGAATTATGTGAATATGCCATTTAACTGTGAGACTGTAACTATGTACCTTTAAAGGTTGGAGAGGTGATTTATGTGAATATACCATTTAACTGTGAGTAACTATGTACCTTTAAAGGTTGGAGAGGTGAATTATGTGAATATGCCATTTAACTGTGAGACTGTGAGTTACTATGTACCTTTAAAGGTTGGAGAGGTGAATTATGTGAATATGCCATTTAACTGTGAGTAACTATGTACCTTTAAGGGTTGGAGAGGTGAATTATGTTTAAAATACCATTTAACTGTAACTATGTACCTTTAAAGGTTGGAGAGGTGAATTATGTGAATATACCATTTAACTGTGAGTAACTATGTACCTTTAAGGGTTGGAGAGGTGAATTATGTGAATTATACCATTTAACTGTGAGTAACTATGTACCTTTAAGGGTTGGAGGGGTGAAATATGTGAATATACCATTTAACTGTGAGTAACTATGTACCTTTAAGGTTTGGAGAGGTGAATTATGTGAATATAACATTTAACTGTGAGTAACTATGTACCTTTAAAGGATGGAGAGGTGAATTATGTGAATATACCATTTAACTGTGAGTAACTATGTACCTTTAAAGGTTGGAGAGGTGAATTATGTGAATATACCATTTAACTGTGAGTAACTATGTACCTTTAAGGGTTGGATGGGTGAATTATACCATTTAACTGTGAGTAACTATGTACCTTTAAGGGTTGGATGGGTGAATTATGTGAATATGCCATTTAACTGTGAGACTGTAACTATGTACCTTTAAAGGTTGGAGAGGTGATTTATGTGAATATACCATTTAACTGTGAGTAACTATGTACCTTTAAAGGTTGGGAGAGGTGAATTAATGTGAATATGCCATTTAACTGTGAGTTACTATGTACCTTTAAAGGTTGGAGAGGTGAATTATGTGAATATGCCATTTAACTGTGAGTAACTATGTACCTTTAAGGGTTGGAGAGGTGAATTATGTTAAAAATACCATTTAACTGTAACTATGTACCTTTACAAAGGTTGGAGAGGTGAATTATGTGAATATACCATTTAAACTGTGAGTAACTATGTACCTTTAAGGGTTGGAGAGGTGAATTATGTGAATATACCATTTAACTGTGAGTAACTATGTACCTTTAAGGGTTGGAGGGGTGAAATATGTGAATATACCATTTAACTGTGAGTAACTATGTACCTTTAAGGTTTGGAGAGGTGAATTATGTGAATATAACATTTAACTGTGAGTAACTATATACCTTTAAAGGATGGAGAGGTGAATTATGTGAATATACCATTTAACTGTGAGTAACTATGTACCTTTAAGGTTGGAGAGGTGAATTATGTGAATATACCATTTAACTGTGAGTAACTATGTACCTTTAAGGGTTGGATGGGTGAATTATACCATTTAACTGTGAGTAACTATGTACCTTTAAGGGTTGGATGGGTGAATTATGTGAATATGCCATTTAAACTGTGAGACTGTAACTATGTACCTTTAAAGGTTGGAGAGGTGATTTATGTGAATATACCATTTAACTGTGAGTAACTATGTACCTTTAAAGGTTGGAGAGGTGAATTATGTGAATATGCCATTTAACTGTGAGACTGTGAGTTACTATGTACCTTTAAAGGTTGGAGAGGTGAATTATGTGAATATGCCATTTAACTGTCAGTAACTATGTACCTTTAAAATGTTGGAGAGGTGAATTATGTGAATATGCCATTTAACTGTGAGTAACTATGTACCTTTAAGGGTTGGAGAGGTGAATTATGTTAAAATACCATTTAACTGTAACTATGTACCTTTAAAAGGTTGGAGAGGTGAATTATGTGAATATACCATTTAACTGTGAGTAACTATGTACCTTTAAGGGTTGGAGAGGTGAATTATGTGAATATACCATTTAACTGTGAGTAACTATGTACCTTTAAGGGTTGGAGGGGTGAAATATGTGAATATACCATTTAACTGTGAGTAACTATGTACCTTTAAGGGTTGGAGAGGTGAATTATGTGAATATAACATTTAACTGTGAGTAACTATGTACCTTTAAAGGATGGAGAGGTGAATTATGTGAATATACCATTTAACTGTGAGTAAATATGTACCTTTAAAGGTTGGAGTGGTGAATTATGTGAATATACCATTTAACTGTGAGTAACTATGTACCTTTAAAGGTTGGAGGGGTGAATTATGTGAATATACCATTTATCTGTGAGTAACTATGTACCTTTAAAGGTTGGAGAGGTGAATTATATGAATATACCATTTAACTGTGAGTAACTATGTACCTTTAAGGGTTGGATGGGTGAATTATGTGAATATACCATTTAACTGTAAGTAAATATGTACCTTTAAAGGTTGGAGGGGTGAATTATGTGAATATGCCATTTAACTGTGAGTAACTATGTACCTTTAAAGGTTGGAGAGGTGAATTATGTGAATATAACATTTAACTGTGAGTAACTATGTACCTTTAAAGGTTGGAGAGGTGAATTATGTGAATATACCATTTAACTGTGAGTAACTATGTACCTTTAAAAGGTTGGAGGGGGTGAATTATGTGAATATACCATTTATCTGTGAGTAACTATGTACCTTTAAAGGTTGGAGAGGTGAATTATATGAATATACCATTTAACTGTGAGTAACTATGTACCTTTAAGGGTTGGATGGGTGAGTTATGTAAATATACCATTTAACTGTGAGTAACTATGTACCTTTAAGGGTTGGAGAGGTGAATTATATGAATA